>JAEQBH010005592.1:0-95486 GCA_016808115.1 Tetrastigma voinierianum | reverse complement strand
CACCGGTTGTTTAATTTTTTGGTTATAGTTTAAAATTTACGTGATTTAAAATTTCTAATAGCTTATAGTGATTTTATTTTCATTATTGATTGAAGAGTAGGTAAAAAAATTTTTAGTTTTCTGAAGGACAATGAAGATTGTCTGAAGTATCTGCCAATCAAGCTTCAATCTGACATAAGAGACGAAGGAACGTATATTAACTTCTTGATTTGATTTTAAAATTTGTCTTTTATAGCATGATTGAAAGTTTGGGGAATTTTTATCTTGTTTTGGTGCTTAAATTTGAATGTGATGCATAGTGAAGTTGTTGAATTTTGCATGATGAAGATGAATTGAGTTGTAGTTGTTTTGATTAGATTGAATAAATTGGGCTATTGTGAATTTGAAAGTGTTTATGTTTGGTCGCAACATTGGTAAAGTTGCAACCAAGAATCTTGGATGTGAAAAATAAAAAGTGGAAAAGAAAGTCGAAAATAATGAAATTGAGAGTATGGCTTGAGAAATAAAAAGGGAGGGAAAGAACATTTTTATGTTGCAACACCAAAGTCCACATCGTGACCACATTTAGTCCTGACCAAAAATTTGAAGTTGCGACCAGAATAGTCCTAGAGTCAAATAAAGTAGGTTAAAACCTCTCAATTTGGGGCATTCCAGCAGTTAAAAAAATAAATTCATTGAAAATCATTAATTTAGAATGATATTTTAATGTCGCGACTCCCATGGTACGATCATGACATTAAACCCAACATCTATTCCACTATCTATTCCTTCCCAGACTACAATTCCACCCCAACCTTTCGGGTTAAATGTTCATTCGGAATCTTTGAAATAATTAGTTATTAATGCAGAAGCAGGACATGATGTCTTGATTGAGCAATTAGTTGGTTTGCTCATATTCAAGGAGGAATAATAAGGAGGGATTTAATAAAAGCGTCGATATTCTCACCGAATTCCCGAAACCACATTGGAAATATCAAAGAATGAAATTAAAGTATCCATTCAATTCATTCATCGAAAATTTAAAGAAATGATAAATGGCCTTGCTGGATTCGAGAAACGCAAATCAACATAAAAGGATGGGATAACAAAAGGAAAAACAAACAAAGAGAATGAAGAGAAGGGAGAATGAGAGAAAAGAAGAGTTTCAAAGTATTTAGTGTTCTGAGTTTATGGAATGAATGGAGTCGGAGGAAGAAAACAAACCAATTCCATTCCTTATTCCATAAAGCGATAATGTAATAGAAAGTGGTTGATGGGAAGGGAATTGGAAGAAGGGTTAATTAGGAGCCATGACTTCTCAAGAAAAAGAAGGGAGAAGGGCTCCGGTTGTTGCACAACCTTGTTCCGCGGCCGAATCACTCTTGGAATTGAGCTCAGTGCAGTGAACCAAATTTTGACATGGTACGCAGCCTTCGAAGATCTTGGATTTTAGATCCCTCGAAATAGAGTTTTCTCGAATTTGAATTCTGATCTTATTTATGAAGCCAGTTATCAAATACTCGAAATGATTTGATATTTGAATAAAATTCTTGTGACTTCTGGCGATTGTTTATAAGTAGGCGAA
This sequence comes from Tetrastigma voinierianum, assembly GCA_016808115.1. Lineage (NCBI taxonomy): Eukaryota > Viridiplantae > Streptophyta > Magnoliopsida > Vitales > Vitaceae > Tetrastigma > Tetrastigma voinierianum. Next base: position 93,922 of record JAEQBH010005592.1, on the reverse strand, counting down.
ATTTTGTTTTTGTATCATTTACATTTTAGCATGATAAATAAAATAAATGCCTTTACGATAGAATCAAATAAATAATTATGTTAACTTCCAAGAGCGGCAATTCGAGAAGAATCGGGGCATGAATGATTAAAGCTGGAAATTAGAATTATTACTGCATTGTTTAAATTCGATTTAGTTTGCAAAAATTGGAAAATTGGTTATTCTTGATGGAACAAAATACTTGGATGAAATAATGTAAGTGAGCGGTAAATAAGCTACAAGTCTTGAAGAAATAACACACTTAGGTCAACAAAACTATGAAACTTTGCGGGGAATTAGGAACATCTTAAGGAGATTCGAGTTGAGAGTCCATAGTCCACAGAACTTGTTTGATTATTGATTGAGGCGAAATCTTAGGTGAAGCATTATGAGAAATGATGAGGTCATCCTTGGCGGTTTAGGCTTTTCTAAGCCTACCCTCGATATAATGGCAAAGCATATTCTCTAGTTCCTTGATTTGAGCCAAATAAAGCCTTATTTCTTCAATGCTTGATGGCGAAAACCCTAAATTCCCTTCCTTCTGATAAACCTCACGACAAGAGCCATTACTTGAGTTTCAGTTCGAAAAAGTTTACTATAAAGGGAAGAAACAAGTTTGGGAAAAAGTATTTCCAAATTTTTTACAATGAAGGAGGTGAAGAAGTAAAGCGAGAAGCTAGTGAAAAGGGAATAGGTTTTGTCTTGTGGCCCTGGCCCTACCTTGAACAGATTAAGCTCGTAGGGGTGTTTTAGCACCTAGTACCCTAATGCCAGTTGGTATGGGAGTTGCTAGCCCAAAGTTCTCTAAGTAATAGAAAGCCCTAAAGACAAAACATTGCACTATTCCCAATCCTAGAAACAAGCAAAGAGTTCAAGAAACAAAGGCTGACTGAATAAAGAGTATATGGAAATTAGAATTCCACACAAAAGGGAATTCAACATGAAGATGAATCGGGCGAGTGAGGAGAATCGTAAAATTACAAAGAGAAAAATGGTGAAAGTTGAAGGCAACAAGTATGAAAAGATGGAAGCTGGGTGATTTACAGCTTAAATTTTCCATTATCTGCAAATACCTAAGCCCGACATTACAAACTGAAAGACCTCATTGATTTTGAAGGTTGAATTTACCTACATTAGTGGAATCAATATGAAAACAAGGCGCTGGGACTTTGACAAATAGTCAAGAAAACTCCCGGAGAAGTTTTAACTAAAAATTCAACATGAAGATGAAAAGTTGAAGACACACACACACAGAACAAGACTTGTTGAATAAACTGTTTAAATACATTAATTCATCAAGAAATTTGTGATAGAAGTATGCCATGTCTTATTCTTGAATCAAAACTGAAATTTAAAATGATGTTGGTATCTCTTAGTTCCAGATCAGAAGGTGGAATGAGAAATACTGTGGTATGAATCAGAAAAATGTCCTTAAAAATTTTAAGCTTATTTGTTTGAGGACAAACAACTATTTCTTTTCTTTGCTTGGGACAAGCAAAATTTTAAGTTGGGGTGATGAGTCAAAAACTCATTAGATTTTAATCATTTTTAAAGTATATTAAGAGATAAATGTTGATTTGTTTTGCGAGAAATGTGGATATTTTACCAAAATTGTTTGCGGGGAAAATGCGACGAAGCTCAGATCTTAGCGAATCGGAAAGAAATCAATAGGCGACAAATTGAGGTCCTGTAAAAATTTAAAGTCGTGAGTAGGAATGCTCGGAGTTACTTGGCCCAACTCCAAATCACGACATCATGATTGACTGCGAAGAAGGAAATAGAGAAACTTGAACAAGTGAGTCGTGACTTGAAAAGGAGGTTGTGACAAAGCGTGAGTCGAGACTAAAGTAAATCAAAGGAAGAAATTCAAGTCGCGACATCACTTTGATGTCGCGACACCAAAAAGATATGAATGATGTCGCGACACCACTCTGAAGTCGCGACAAGCATCCGTCTATGAAGCCACAAGAGAGGTCTTTGCAAAAGAAATTGAGGTTGCGACACCACCTTGATGTCGCGACCTGGAAAATCGTGAGGAATTCTTTGCAACGTAGAGCGAATTCGCAACTGAAGAAAGAAATGGGAAGCAAAGGAATTCGGCGACATCACCATGAAGATCGCGACATAAGAATTGAGACATATGAAGGCAAGAAGACCACCAACACAATTGCGACTAAAGAAATCAAAGTCCTGACATGAAGTCATCATACAAGCGAGAAAAGTGGTCGCAACCTAAAGCGATGTATGACTCGGCTGGAAGAATAGGAAAGAAGTGATGTCGCGACATTGGGGCGAGGTCAGCGACATCAACAACGAAAACTAGCGAATGAGGTGGCGACCACAAGCGATGTCGCGACCAGCGATCAAAGAAGTTGCCGAGACAAATGGTTTGCGGCTTGAGAGAGGGTCACGGCGGTCGTGACGATCTAAGGGAAGTCGTATTGAATATCAACGAAGTGCGACGCTAAGAATAATCATTTAAACTTTTTCTTCAGTTTCACGAATATTTGGAGTTAAACCGATTATTTTTCAGTATAATCGACCTTTAGAATAAGAGTTTTCATATTACTGTGAAAGATAAGAAGACTCTTAATTAATATATCGTAGGTAAACTTTTGAATCTATGATGTGCGGAAATAGTATTGGATTTAAAATCTATTATTTTAAATAATCTTTGCACGAAAATTTATTAATCGATAAATTACAGATTCATTTCCTTCTCAGTTTTATTACATTCTAATGGTTATCGTGATGGTGCTCCATTTCTTAATTATGATCACGATAATGAATGACTCTGTTGGATTCAATTATATTAGTTGATCTTCTGTCAATGGAGATTCAGGTGGTTGGTTATAATGATGTCGTTTAAGATGGATAGGTTCCGATGTGTACTACCATACGGGTTGAGGGAAGTATTGTAATACTCTGATATCAAGATGCCCTCTGTAGCAGAATAGATTCTGCGAGGATTGAGCATTATCATAGTATATTGACTCATATTAATGACCTATGACTGATTATTCATTTGATAAATCCCACACATTGGCTCAATAATTAAAAGTGGGACGTGTTATTTAATATAATAATCAGAGAGTTCATAATCTAAAGTGAGTTCAAATCAAAATTATTGACAGATCTAATCAGAGGCAGTTCAACCCATGATCCAGTTAAACTACCAAATTGTTTGATGGTATTTCAGAAAATCAGGAAGACAAGGTTCTGTTTGTCAGCGAGAAATGATTAATGAAGTGTTGAAGAAAATATGAATCCTTCTGAAATTTGAATCTGAATTATTTGGTTTGATCTTGTCTTGGAAATGAGTTATCGTCGATGAATAGGAATCGATTCCAGTAATTGTAGAAATCCCGGACAATAAACAGGATCCATATATGAGCAGAGTAAGTATCTTAAGATTATTGACATTGTATTTCATAGAGTGTTTTTTAGTTTCTCATAATAAACTTATTCAATCACGTTTAACATAAATTTATTTTTATTAATTCTTTGTTTTAGTTTTGTTTAGAATATAACAGTGTATAGATCTTAAATTTGGTTGTTTAGAATAAAACTTTCACTATGAGTTTTGAGTCGAATAGTATGGAATTTTAGTAGTTGGGGTGGATTGATCTCACATGGTCGCTATCAATCTACGTAGGAGGATGATACATGGACTTACATTCGGTTACTACTTGCCAAGCTGTGCACTTGCGGGTGTCATAGACTTGACCCTTATTTTAAATCATGAACATTAAGAAAATTATTTTATCAAGCGAAGTTATCAGTAACATGGATCTGAGAAGTGTAAGGCTCTTGTAATTATATTAATTTGAGGTTTTAATTATATAGAAAGGCAAACACTTGTTCTTCATTTTCTCTTTCTTTTGCATACTTTTAATCTTAACTATCTTACCCTTTCCATTTCTCCAAGCTTCACCTTAGTTTGTAGCACTCAAACGGCGGAGATAGACATCCCCTTAGACTTGTCTTTTCTGGACTAGAACACTCCTACCCATAAGTCTTTGGTGTGTCCCTCTAGTGACTCAGATATGGTTGTTGCTCGTTCGAATGTGACCCATTTTCTTAGCTTGGATTTTCTTTCCCTGACCTCAAGCCAGAAGGATGTTTTCTATGCAGCTTTGGTAGTGTTTGAATCATCTTCCCAAGTGCTTGAGTCTAAGGTATTTATTTTAGAAGCCTTAGCTGACATCCCCTCTATTTTTGCTTCACTTGGATTGTGCTATGAAGTCGAGCGTGGAATTTCTTCCAAATTAGATGCCTTAAAGAGAAGAAAGTAGAGTTTGAGGCACCTCTTCTTGCCAAGGATACTCTTGCTCGGAGGTTAAATTATTTGGGAAATGAATATGACTCGCATGAAGAATGTATCAGAGTATTGAATATAGAGTTTGAGAAGGAGAAGGCCAAGTTAGCCTCCTTGGTGGAACAAGGTGAAGCTTTACAAGTTTAATGGCTTGATTATCAGCGAAAAGCCAACTCTTTAGGCCATTTCTTATCTTCCTAGCTTGAAATAGTAGCGAGACTTAGCCTTAGAGTTGGAAGCGAGGCCCGTGCATCTCATACGCATTGTCTTGAATGTCGGAGATTCTTTGCGTTTAATTTCTCCGTGATATGACTATTCATTGACTCTTGTGAACAATCGCAGCTTGTGAAGCCCCAAAATCCGGGGATCAGTTGACCAACCGTCAACCTACGGAATATCTAAGGGTATCGGGTAGCTCGACATCCTGACTTGGGTCTCATTCACGGGATCAAATCCACGAAGTATAAAGTGACATGTAAGGTCCACTTATCTCATTTCTACTTATAAATGCACGACTATATAGCAATAGTCAACAAAGAATTTAATTACAATTCTTTTTATACAAAAATACATGTCAGAACTAGTTTGTTCAAGCATCTTTACAAAAATGATTCTAGCCCATGGCTATTTTTCTTACGTAGTGCGCCGAGTGAGCAATGTCAACCCGTTGCCCTCACATTTTTGAAAATGTTTTTCCCGTAAAGGGTGAAAGTCACGCCTAGTAAGTAAAATCCTACAAGGCTACTCCACCTAAGTGCACATGCAATAGTCATATTTCTGAATTCACATTCACATTCAGTAAAAACATCACGATTTCTAATATGGAATCCTTCGTACCATGAAATGAGATGAGACTCGATCGCTGTACCATGCAAGTCTTCTGAAGCTCTACCCGCGCGTGCGTGTCAAAGTGTGATAAAACCCGTCATTTATGGATTACGTCAATGATCATTTTACAACAAAATTTATTTGTTTTCAAACCAAAAGATTTTTGGATGTTACACCTCAATATATTCAAACCATGTGTCTTTTTGTGGGTAAGCGAATTTGGTCTCATCGTGGAAGCCGCACGCCTTCCTACACTCCACGGGTTTCACCAATTGGACACATATGTATAACCAAAAATATCGGGGCTTTCACGAAGTGTCTATCCTACTTGCCTTATTACACGACACATATTTTCATTTTCATGTATGTATACAACGAATGCGACTCTGCATTTGGATGTCGTCCTATTATCTCAGAAACTCGCCATCAAACACGAACCAGTGTTGATCATAGTCGCCACTCCACGCCCATTCAATCTGATGTCTCCGTCGTGCTTGTCTGATGCACCATTGCATATTCTATCGTACCACATGTATGATAAATGCTACATGGGCTGACATTATCCACACCGCTACGAGGTGTCATGAATGATCCACATCACCTAATATGACTTCCATACATCATTTCATTCATGTACGATATATTATGCACACATATATGTCGACATCAACATACAACATGTCATTCTATGATACCATGATAACCTGAAACACAATCAAGCCATGTAATGGCCATTTACATACGATTCATCACATGTCGATACATTAGAACATACATATTGACATCGAACGTATCCTTGCTTAGTCGAGCAATGATACTCGAACAAGTCGTCTGATGGCCCCTGAAATGACCCGCGACAATTACAAACTAGGCCTCGAAATTGACCCCAAACAGGCCATAACAGGCCACAATGTTAGTTCTTGAGCTCGCATAGGCAAAGCCTGATGAGTCCTAAACTCATATTTTTAATCCATTTTTCTAGTATATTTTTAGCAGTTAAGATATATTTTAATGCTAAATTATGGAATATTCCTGACTTTGTATTTGCAGGTTTTGTTACGAAGGAAATAGATAATTCCAGCGAGGAAAAGAAGAAAAAGTAGCGAGGCGGAGACTCTCTATTGCAACACTTGGTTTGAATGTCGCGACGAGTCTCGAGGAACAGTGAAGGCTATGTCGCAACCCGAGCAGCTTTATGTGCGACAAAGTCGGTGAATTCAAGGGAAGAAATAGAACTTTGTCGCGAAAGAATTTTAATCATGACACTATTGAAGAAGTGTGTAAAGAAGACTGTCATAACACTCTTGACTCTGTCACGACATTGATCAGGAAAATGGAAATGGAACTTTGTGTCGTAGCCAATCCTTTCTCTGTCATGACATAAAGAATAGAAGATAGCAGATGAACTTCCTATCACGACAAACGACTCTGTCGTGACAAAGTATGGTAAGGTTATAACACAAGTCAGTTGCGACAAGTGTTTTTATGTTGCGACAAAGTTTTCAGCATAGGACTAGCTCAAGGAAGGATTTCTGTCGCGAAAGAAAACTCTGTCGCGACATAAAATTCAAAGTTCACAATAAAGGGCAATAAGACTTTATCCGCAATGAAGAGTTTTTACGTAGTGACAAACAAAACATGAGTTGAGGTGAACTCTAATCACTGACAAATCTCTATCGCGACAAGAAGTTGAAAAGCAATACAAGAAGAATGTTACGACAAAGAATTTTTCTATCATGACAATAAAAGCTGCAGAATAATAGAATTATGTTTCGAAAAAAGAAAATTATGTAAAGTGACGAGAAAATGAAAGGAAGCGAGATAAACGAGACAAGTTTGTTACAGCAAAAGATTTATATGTTACCTTGAACAGATTCGATGATGACAAGGATCGGAGAAGAGAGTGCATCACGACCAAAGGAAGCTTCTGTCATGACAAAGTTGTTGAGTAACCACGAGAAGGAAAAGAATGTCGCGACATAGAAAACTTCTGTCATGACAAAGTAGAAAGAAAGGCGAAGGTAAAAATGTTTGTCCGCGACAAAAGAAATTTATGTCCGCCGAAGCGGTTTTCAAAAGCAAAAAGTATGAGAAGTTGGTTGCAAAAAGATTTATCTCATGACCTGCGACACTCCACATCGCGACAAAGGCGAGATTCTAGCATCAAAACTATGTCGCGACATTAGCAAAGAGTACGCCATAGCGAGTCAAAGAAAAGTTGACTTTGTTGCGACGGACACTCCCGAGCTCTGACGAAGCTGCGGGACAGACTAAAACTTTGTCGCGACATAATTTTTATCTTATGATAAGTGACGATTGGGCCATAATTTTTTAGGGATCCACAAAGCAGTTTTGAAGTGTGGCCCATCATTGGAAGGTTTATAAATATGAGCACATCTGAGCCTTTGTCGAGGAAGGGCCGACAAAACCCCGGAGGACTTCTAGGTAGTGGAGACTCTTTGTATATTATTTTCTTTTATTTTAGGTAGATTTTGTTTAGCATAGTTTAGTTAGTTTCTGTTTATTTATGGGTTGAGTAATGAAGCGTCTGACTTATTTGGAATCTATTGTAAAATTCTCTCTCATTACTGTTATGCTTTAAATGGATTTTGGAAAATTTCTAGAGTTCATTTATTTCAGTTCGCTTACAATTTTAATGAATTTTCCTGATCAATTAGTCATTGATATGTGTGAACCAGTTTTGAAAGATTGAGCTCCCTCTAGGAATGGGTCGATGGTGATTGTTATTTGTCTACACAAAGTAGAAGAACGCCATGGTTAGAAATCTTGAATTTATTTGATTAGTATTATTCTTGAACTTAACTATTCCAAGTACTAGTACCGTGTACCCAAAAACAAGGGTTTGTATCTTATACGATTTCTAGAGGCCACATCACGTGGCACGAGATAGAGAATCCTGAAGTGCAAGTAGTTCCTTGTGGGTATGATATACTACTACTTTGGAACTAATGAACTTTGAAAGATTATTCAGATAGATCACTAACTTACACATTGTGTGAGGATAGTTGGATGGAGTATCAGTTTAATCGCTCAAAGGTTTCTCCTATTTCCGATGAAATGATTATGATCCTGTGTTAGCATAGATCTAATCAAGGAGATGGAGAATTTCATCAGCATTGAAGGATGAGGTGCCAGTTAAATTGGAAAAGGCTTGCAATATCCCACATTTGTAAGAGTGAAATTCTTGATCCTAAGATTTAGGTGTGAAATGCGAAAATAAAAATACCCAGATCTTAGAAAGAGGATTATATACTTACAGTGGCGATTAGACCCTTGAGTCAGAAAGGAACATGAATCTCTAATTAGTGAAATGTATGGATTAAGGAAGAAATCGAACTATACCCTTGATGCATCTTTGACAAATTCAGCTTTCCAACTAATGGCTTAGATATGAATCAAAATGATGCAAAAATTGACAATTATTCATTGGTCTATTTCCCAATGTTGTCTCACTCAGTGAACTCTCAAATCCACTTTTATTAAATTCTTTAAGTATACTAGTGAAATTATTTTAGTATTACTTTATTATTTCTCTCATCATTTTAACATTGGATTTCAAATAGTAAGGATCTTGAGTAGTTGTGGTAGTTAATCTTTTGATTTATCAACAATCCTCATTAAGAACTGATATACGGACTTAAAATCCACTTTTATTACTTGTATGATTTGTGCACTTGTAGTGGTTGGAGCGAACTCAATTTTAATGAATCCATTTTACAAAAAGGACAAACACATATTTTAATCAAAATCAGTCAAACAAGTTTTTGGTGTCGTTGTCGGGGACTGAATAGTTCTTGGGTGGCAGTATCAGAAGTTTGGCACACACTGATCCCATCATATTTTTGGTCAATCAAGTTTATGGTGTCGCTGCCAAGGACTTTAGTTAGTGTTTGGCAATAATGCTAATTACTTAGTAAAGTTTGGTCTATACAAAAAGAAAATCAACAAGTTTATGGTGTCATTGCCGAGGATTGATTGATGAATTTAAAGATCAATATTCTAACCAAAGAGAGAATTACTAATTTGGACATTTTCTTTATTTTATCATAAATTTTAAAATAAATCACAAAAATAGTTTTAATAGCAGTAGCTGATTAAGCTACTGAAAATCTTCTATGAGCTTAAATGGATATAACTGTTTCCCACATATTTAATTTAATCTCAGTGTGTTTCAATTTCAGGAAGATTTTAAATACACTGAAAATCAGAAGCAAATCTGCTACCTTTGGATACAAAAATTGAGAAAACACTGAGGAATCTGAGGAAAGTTACAAGTGTTGAATCTACAAATATGGCAAATCAAAGAGAAATATTACAACCTATTCCAGAAGAAGCAGAAGCAAATAGACCTCAAAGGCAAATGATGATGGAGGACTTTTGGAGCATGTTATTCAAGATGAGTACTCTCTTGTACAGAACTGACCTACCATAGAAATAACAATTTTGAACTCAAGCCAGCTCTTATCACAATCGTACAACATCAATTTACTGGGCATCCCAGTGAAGACCCCAATGAACATATGGGAAGATTTATGAGAATGGCTAACATAGTAAAGCTGAATGGGGTGAGACCAGAAGTGATCAGGTTGCAACTCTTTTCCGCACTGGCAGGAGATGTGGCAACAACTTGGTTTAAGTCAGTGCCTGTTGGATCAGCGACAAATTAAGAAGAGTTGGTGGAGGCTTATATGAGCAGATTTTTCCCTCAAACCCTAACTCCTGAAAGGAGAGGAGAAATCATAGTCTTTAAACAGGGGGAGGATGAAAGTCTCTACAATGCATGAGAGAGATACAAGAGACTACTAAAAAGATGCCCTATGCATGGAATAGATCTGACCACTTAAATGGACATTTTCTACCATTCCATGAATATACCTCAAGAAAAGGTATAATTGTTTTTAACTTCTTTGTGGGGCTTTCAAAAGAAAAAGTGATTAGGAGGCAAGGCAGCTGATTGAAGACCTTACCAAATGCAACTCTATTTGCATACGAAGCTTAGGACGATAACGGACGAGAAGGGGAGTGGTGTCATTGAGGCTTAATCGGGAATGAGTACGCCACGAAGCAAGTTAGATGCATTAATGAACAAGCTTGGAAGCGATGAGAAGAATGCATGGCACTTGAAGTGGGACCAGTAGATGAAGGAGAGAAAGAAATAGTGTTGAAGAGGACCGACCATGAGGGTCCCTACCAAGTTGAGAGGCCGCGATTGCCTCGATACTGATAGGAGCTACACTTTTAAGCTAGCACCGAGCTTGCCCACTCACTACACACTAGCACTCAGGAACCATGAGAATTTATCATATGGAAGAGGAGCACAACAAATTCAAAGACTTGGACAGAATTTGCAGCAATATCATGCCTCACTTGTGTTCCAACAACAACAGCAGCAACAGCAAGTAAGACAGAGAGTGGAAAATCAGGGGCAGAGGAGATTTAATTCCTTTGAGGACTAGATGTTTTCTTTCATGAGGGAAAATAAGAGGCTGCTAAACATACATGAGCAGAATTTTGCTGAGCTAGCAGCATTCTAAACAAACACAACTATGTTTCAGGCTAATACCAACGCCTCTTTGAAGAATTTGGAGACTCGGGTAGGACAGTTGGCCCTAGCCATACAGAATCAGTCCAAGGATGCATCCCCAAGTGACATAAGGAAGAATCCGAAGGATTGCATGGTAGTAACTCTAAGAAGTGGCAGAGAATTGGAAGAGAGAATAAATGAGAAGAAGGAACTAAGGAAGAGAAACATGTAGAAATTGGAGAAGAATTGAAGTAGAACAGTTCAGAAGTTGCTAAAGAAGATAGAATAAGAAAAATGCAACAAGAGCAACAAGTTGAAAAGGGAAATCTAAGGAAGAGGGAAGAGGTTAAAGCGTACAATCCTCAAGTTCCATACCCTCAGAGGTTGTAGAATGCAGCTTGAAGAGCGAGTCTCTAGATTCTTGAACATGTTGAAGATGGGAATCAAATATCCTTTTACGAGCATTGACTCAAATGCCTCACTATGCAAAATTCATGAAGGATATTTTAGCGAGAAGATAAAATTGCTGAAGGGCTAGTCTTGAGCTGACAACCCGAGCCTACGGTGCGATTATCCTAGAAGTCTTTACTAAGAAAATCGGGATCAGAGACTGACTTCACATACCTTGCAAGTGGAATTACGATATGGGAAAACCTTATGCGATTATGCAGCTAGCATCAGGCGAGTGCCTTTTATACGTGGTTAAAAGACTCGAGTTTATGGGAGCTTACTCCCACAGCCATGACCTGAGGATGGGCGGACAAGGCAGCCCAGCTGAGAGCATTCTTGAAGATGTGGTGATCAAAGTGGGAAAGTTCATTTTCCTAGTGGACTTTGTAGTTATTATATAGAAGAAGACAAATAAGTCTCACTGCTGTTTGGAAGGCCTTTCTTAGCAACAGGAGTAACTTTGATCGATGTGAAGAAAGGAGAACCGGCTCTCAGGGTTGGAGATGAGGCAGTGCACTTCAATCTCAATCACAGTTTGAAACAGTCATAACTTATTAATGCTGATTGTGAGATTGTAGAAACAAAAATTCCCATCAGTTATGAATTGATAAATGATTGTAATTTTTAGAGTTGAATGAATGAGAATGAGATGAATTTCCAGTATCTTGAGCATCTTGAAGTTGAATTTCTAAACTCCAATTTTAATTAAAGAGGCGATTACTCGATTATCGAAGAAAATAGTGAAAAATCCACTTGATTCACGAAAGAAAGCTATTGAAGTAAACACAAGCTCAGAGGGTTTGATTCTAAAATAATTGCCGAACATTTAAAGTATGCTTTCTTGCAACCAGAAAAAGTAAAGCCAGTCATCATTTCAGCTGGATTGACTGAGCTTTAAGAACAAAAATTGTTGGAGATTCTCAGAAAATACAAGGAAGCAATAGCTTGGTCTATAAATGATCTAAAAGGAATCAGTCCTTCTATCTATATGCACAAGATCCTTTTAGAGGAGAACGCTAAAACCTCTATAGAACATCAAAGAAGGCTGAATCCAGTAATGAAAGAAGTAGTCAGAAAAGAAGTACTGAAATGGTTGAATGCAAGCTTCATATATGCAATCTCATACAGGTCTTGGGTGAGCCCAGTTCATGTGGTTCCCAAGAAGGGTGGATTCCTTGTGATCATAAATGAGAAGAATGAATTAGTTCCTCTGAGAACTGACGGGATGGAGGCGTAGTATAGACTACAAAAAACTAAACACTACAACCGGAAAGGATATTATCCTCTACCTTTCATTAGTAAATGTTGGACAAGTTAGCGGGGCACTCCATTCTTGTTTTCTTGATGGATATTTTGGTTACGCCATATTGCTATAATACAGAGGATCGAAAACTACATTTATATGTCCTTGTAAGCACCTTTGCTTTTAGAATGATGCCTTTTGGATTATGTAATGTTCTTGCCACCTTTAAAATGTGTATGATGTCTATGTTTTCTGATTTGGTGGAGGAGGCTATGGAAATCTTTATGGATGACTTCTCAGTATATGGATTTAGTTTTGAGAATTGTTTGGAAATTTAGGCTGAGTACTTTAGAGGTGTCGAGACAAGAATCTAGCTTTAAATTACAGGAAAAATGTCATTTCATGGTGACAAAGGTGTCTTGGGACCTGAAGATTTACTTATTTGGATTGGAAGTAGACCAAGCAAAAGTTTCCATCATAAAAGCTCTCTTGTCACTTACAACAGTCAAGGGGATAAGAAGTTTCCTAGGACATGCTGGTTTTTACAGAAGATTCATAAAGGAATTCTCAAAAATCTCCAGACCATTATGTAGATTGCTGGAAAAAGATGCAAATTTTGATTTTGATGAATCATGCAGATCTGCATTTGAGAAATTAAATCAGTTAAGTGGCGGCTCCCATCATGGTGATACCTAGCTGAGCGATGATTTCGGTGTGTGTGATGTTAGTGATTTTGCGGAGTGGGATTTGTATTGGAATGAAGAACTAAAAGATATTCAGGCCGTATCTGCGGCCAAAATGTTCAATGAGGCCTGAAGACTCTACCCGCAAGGAGATGTTAGCGATGGTGTTTGCTTGTGAAAAATTAGACCTTATGTGGGATCCCATGTTATAATACACACTAATCATCTTTATGATTAAATATCGATGGCGGTGAGCAGGGCGATCGGATGGGTATTGCTCTGAGTTTGATGCAGGTCAAAGAGACAAAGAAGGAGTAGTGACAATGTGATGGCGATCACTTATGCATATTGGAAAGAAGATATTGAAATGAAAGGAATGAAGCCTTAAAAAAATTTCTGATGGCCGAATTTATTTTCCTTTATCAGTCCGTCGCCCCCAGTATATTAATATTGTGAATTACTTAGCTTATGGAGGTTGTGCCACTTGAGTTGTTACCGGCGAAGAAGAAAATTAAGGAACATATATGATTTAATATTTAGGATGACCCACTACTTTTTAGAAGAGGAGAAGATATGATCATAAGGAGATGTTCAACGAGAATAAGGTAGTATTATGGGAGAGAAATTTCATGCATCCTGTATGGAGGACACTGTAGGAGACAAAACAGCCCAGAAAATTCTCAGTCGGGTTTTATTAGCCTACTCATTACAAAAATGTTTTTGAATGGGTAAAACATTGATAATTATCGGAGAGATAGACGGCGTAAAGCGAGAAGGGAAGTAAATGCCCCTCTGAGGAATCCTAGTTGTCTGCAGTTTTTATGTATGGGAATGGGCTTCATAGACACTTATCATCATTTGGAAATCTATACATTCTCCTAGCTGTAGATTATGTATCCAAATGGGTGGAAGCAATTGCTTGTCCCATAAATGATGCCAACACGGTGGTTAGGTTTATACAAAGAAATATTTGGAGCACCCAAAACAATCATTAGTGATGAGGGAAGCCATTTTACAAATAATTTTTTTGCAAAACTCATGAGTAGATATGGAATCAAACATATGATGGGATTGGCTTATCACCCTCAGTAAAATGGACAAGCTGAAATTTTCAATAGGGAGATAAAGAAAATTATGGAGAAAGCAGTGAATCTGGCGTAAAGATTGAATTACATAAAACTGAATGAGTACCTTTGTAAACATAGAACTTCTTCTGAAACTTCCATTGGAATGTCCCCATATAGAATTGTATTTGAAAAACCTTGTCATCTCCCTTTAGAACTAGAATACAAAGCTATGTGGGCCATCAAGAAACTAAAGGTTGACTTTATTTGCCCGAAGAAAATTACTCCCGAATGAATGAAGCGGAAGAGTTGAGAAATGAAGCTTATGATAATGCCGGAATCCTACGAGATACAGACCAAAGTGACATGATCGGAAGATTTTGAGGAGGGAATTCAAGCGGGAGAACAAGTCCTCTTATACCAGCTCAGGCTCAAGCTATTTCGGGAAGCGAGTCGAGATGGAGTGATCCTTACATAGTAGTAACAAGTACACCCTTTGGAAGCGATAACAACGAAGGTGATTTGGAGTGAATTTAAAGTGAATGGTCGGAGGCGAGAAACATTATCATGAAGGAAGCACTTGAATGATTTAGATCCAGATTTTGAAGAAGATAAGAGAATTTTCTTTGAACTGAAGACATTCTGCAGCAAATGTCTAACTAAAGACATTGAGCTAGCGACTTCTTGGGAGCGGCGAGCTAAATTTTAATTTTCACATCTTGTTTGTTCTTGTTTTTAAATTTTATTGTGATTAAATTTTAGTTTTAATTTTGTTTGATATTTTATTTTAGGATTTCGTTAAATTTCAGATAATAAGAGTTGTGAGGTGTATGGCTATTATATGAATCATTTGTTCTCGAACTATTCAAGCGAAAGTCTGCTGAGGGGAGTTTTTCTTTTTCCCTAACTTATTCTTTAATGATAATGCACAATTGAAGTTTAGGGGAATGTGAATTTTTTGTATTTTTTTTTTAGAGTAGAAAATTTTAAACAGCTTTATTGTGCTCATTGCTTGGATGCATTGTTAATTAATCATGATTAATCATATTGGTGTGAATGAGATTTGTGTTAATACTTGAATTGAGAGTTGTTGATATTTATATGTGTTTTCACAAGTGTGAATTGAGTGGAAGGAATATATTGCATAATGTCATTGTGTTGAATGGTTGAAAATACGTTAAATGTGCAAATTTTAAGGTAGGACAGAACTTTGTCGCAACAGACAAATTTATGTCGCGACACTGTTTAAACTTGTCGTGACATTGGTTCTCTTTGTTGTGACAAGAGTAAGCAAAAGCTTCTTCTGAGATTAAGGAAAGTCGCTGCGACATATTTTCATACGTAAGCTCTGAGGTTGGGTCTAACCTTTGGTTTACAAAGAAAACTTTTGTTGCAACATAATTCCTTTTTGTCGCGACAAAAAAAGTACACATGAACATCAAAAAATATGTCGCAACATGATTTCTCTATGTCGCGACATAAATCCACTAGAGCATCACAAATTTATGTCTCAAAAATTCTTGCTCTGTTGTGACAAAGAATTACCTTAACTTACAAGTAATTACAAATTTCTATCGCGACATTATTTCTTTATGTCACGACATAGTATTAAAAAGGGAATAAACCCTTAATTAATTTTTTTTTTTTATGTGACAATTGTAGAGGCCTGACAAACATATGTGGCTATAAATAGAAAATTTTTGGCTGAAGGCCATTTACCTAAATGAAACAGCTAGCCTCATTCCTCACCAAATCTCTCTAGCTTCCTTCAAACCTAAGATTCCAAAAATCTTTCTCTCACAATGTCTGAGTCGTCAAACCTTGTTCTGAACCTTGAACTAAATCATGGAAGAATACGCAGAGGGCAAGTAAGAGGCAGTGCAAGCGACTCAAGAAGAAATAGGGTAGGAAGAAGAAAGAGTTGAATCTAGGGCAGAGGTAGAACAACCGGTTGAAGAAACTAGAAAAAGGAAGAGAGGAGCTGAAGAAGTTGGAGAAAAAGTAAGCGACTGGGTTTCAAAGCAAGCTTATGTCACCTGGAGAGATAAGCTGCAGCACAGGGACTTTATAGGCGAAAGAGGGATCATAAAATTAATTTCACCCTTCCAAGAATCCATCGAGAAGAGAGGATGGCATCTTGCAACGAGCCTGCCTGAACTCTGGGTCCGTAGATGTGAGGTGAAGGAGTTCTATGCTAATATGGTGGGAATGAGGATAAGGCCAGGTGTACTTTAGAGGAAATGGATATCTCTTTCGGTAGAGACGGATAAACCAAACTTACAATCTTCATGAAGAGGAGGAAGGGCTAGATTGAAGTTGAGGAACTGGTGAAGGAACCCAACTTCCAGAAGATTGTAGACTTGCTGACTAATGGCAAGGGAAAGTGGAATGCCAACGGGAAACCCACCGCGAGTCCATCGCCCGGAGGAACATTAATTGGCAAGAAAATGTGTGGTTTTATTTCCTCTGTTAAGTCATTGCACCTTCAAACGCCTTACGATCGAGGGAGAAGAGGCAGTGTTGTCGTATGCCAAATGCAGAGAATTTATATAAGTTTAATTGGAAAAACTATAGAAAACTCAATTACGAGTTATTCTGAAGAAGGCTACAAGGAATTTGATTCCACACCCACGGCGATCACTAGGCTCTGTATCTTGGGTGGTATGAAGGAGAGGCTAGGAGGGAAGAAAGCGCATAGGACCTTACTGTGCTTGTAAGGAATCCTGAAATTTAAAAAATAGAGGTATAGAAGAAGGTAGGAAGGCTGCGAGGAGAAGAAGAGGAGAATATAGAAATTAATCGAATCTGGATTGATCACTGCGGCCAAGAGAAGCCCAACGAAATTTGAATAGTGCAAGCCCGATTTAATGATGTCCACAGAGGGTGAGACAGTCGTCGGGAGCAAGCGGGAAGCTCGGAACCTCGAGGTAACAATATTAAATTGATGGAAATGTTAAGGCGGTAAGAGGCGAGGGGGTGTAGGAGGACAATGGCTGAAGGTGACTGACTCAGGATAAGTACATGGATGTTTGAAATTTGAAAGAGATCATAATGCGGAGAAGCACTCGGAGGCGAGAGATGAAGAATGGAAGAGCGGATGGGAAATAAGAGGCATGAGCGAGTGAGAGCTCGGGGGGCAAGAAGATGCTTTCAGTTATAGCAACTCATAAAAGAGTGAGCTTTTTCGAGATCATGAAGAGAGAGGGGATTCCATGGAGCGGAACTTGCTGCATAAAGCGAGATGCAGCCGGATACCGCTACAAGGGCATCGAGAAGAAATAAGGCTCCTCGTAGAAAATGGATAAGGAGAATGGAAGCCACCCTAAATTATAGGGAGAAATGTTATGGACATAAAGTTTGGATATGATCAACAACTTGCTGAGAATGTACTTTGCCCAGGGGTGAGTTTAAGAAGCTGAACTCACAGTGAGCGAGAGACAAAGTGATCTTATCAAACAAATGACTATGTGATGGAGTGGGCTTCATTTACACCGAAGGTGAAGAGATACCAACGGGATGACAACTATAAGTCCTAGATTCAGAGTTCTCACCTTCGTATGGCATGGGTATAGAGTTTGAATCAATCGACACACATTCCCGTAGAGCATGAAAGAAAGAAGAAAATAGCCCACCACTCTTCCTTCCCATTTACCTCTTTGTACCTAATCTCTCATACTTGAAAATTTTAATGAGGAAAAAAAAAGTGTTAAGGTGGAATAAGTTTGGTCTTGTAGCCTTCCTCCTTGGAACAATTAAGTCCTTAGGGGTGTTCACCATCTAGTACCCTAATGCAGTGACATGGGAATTCTCGACCCAAAGTTCGTTAAGGGTTGTAGAAAGCTTAAAAAGGCAAAACATTGCACTATTCCAAAAAAACTTGATAAAAGATGAAAAGTAAAAAGCTTCTAAGATAAGGAAGAGAGTTTACAGTGTGAATGTGGTCAAGAAAGACACCACAAGAGAGAATATGCAGAAAGATGCACTAAAACAAATAGGGAAGTTAGAGTTAGAATGGAAAAAGTCAAGAATGCATGAAGGCAAGTATGTCAAAGTGTAAATGAAATGCGGGTGAGAAATGAGCCTAAATTGTCTTATTATCTACGATTACCTGACCTCACATTATATAGCCCTAAAAGACCTAATTGATTCTAAATGAGGTATATGCTTACATTAGTGGAGATTAATATGACAAACAAGCATATGGGACTTTAAAGATTAAAGGAGAAGCATGCTATCACAGGTAATATCAGAATATTAACTAATTGCTAAGGAAAGAAGACCATCACACTCACAAATCAGCGTTGAATGATTGAATTGTTTACACTATATGAATTATTTGGTTGTTTAGTGAACTTAATTGAAAATCTTCCTGATTCTAGATTGGAAACATGTTTAGAAATAATTTTACCACTGAATTATGTTTCCTGCCCAATCATGGATTCAACAGAAAAATATCCTTAAAAATAAAAGCTAAATTGTTTAAGGATAAACAAAATTTTCTTTTCTTTGCTTGGGGACAAGCAAAACTTTAAGTTTGAGGGAATTTGATGAGTCCTAAACGCATCTATTTTTAATCTATTTTTCTGGTATAGTTTTAGTAGTTAGATATATTTTAATGCTAAATTATGGAATATTCACCAACTTTGTGTTTTGCAGGTTTTTATTGAAAAAGAGATAATTCCAACAGGAAAAGAAGAAGAAAAAGTGGCCAAGGCAAAAACTCACATCGCGACATAGTTTTTAATGTATGAGAATCTGAGAACAATGAGAGCTATGTCGCCTTGGCGGCTTTAAGTCGCAACAAAGTCCAGATTGAACTCAAGGAAGAAGTAGAACTTTGTCGCGACAAAGAATTTTTCTGTCGCAACACTATTGAAGAAGTGTGTAAAGAAGACAGTCGCAACACTCTTGACTCTGTCGCGACATTGGTCAAGGCAAATGGCAGTGGAACTTTGTCGCGACAATCCTTACTCTGTCACAACATAAAAGAATGAAGGTAGCAGATGAACTCTATCGTGACAAAAGACGACTCTATCTCGACAAAGTATGGCAAGGTTATAACACAAGTCAGTTGCGACAAGTGTTTTTATATTGCAACAAAGTTTTCAGCATAGGACCAGCTCAAGGAGGGATTTTTGTCACTACAAAGAAGTTTTATGTCGCGACCAAGACAAAACATAGAGTTTGGTGAACAACACATGCGTAACAAAGGAAATCTGTCGTGACAAGAAGTTGAAAAGAAATACAAGAAGAATGTTGAAACAAATAAGCTTCATGTTGCGACATAATAAAGAACTGAAGGCAGAATCTCTATCGCGACAATAAAAGCTACAGAGTAATAGAATTCTGTAGCAACAAAAGAAAATTATGTCCTGACGAGAAAATGGCTGAGATAAGCCGAGAGCCGAGTTTGTCTTGACAAAGATTTTTATGTTACCTTAATGACAAGATTTCAATAACGACAAAGGATCGAGAGAAGAAATTACATGCGACCAAGTATGTCGACAAATTTGTTGAGTAGCCAAAGAAAGAATGTCGTGACATAGAAAACTCTATCGCGACAAAGTAGAAAAGCTGAAGGTAAAAATGTTTGTCGCGACAAAGAAATTTATTTTGCGACATTTTTCAGAAGCAGGAAAGTATGAGAAGCTGGTTTCAAAAAATCTTATGTCACGAAACGAGAAGCACTCGCATCATGACAAAAACAGACCCTTCATCTAGCCCCATCGCCGTGACATTATGAAGTCTGTCGTGTGGAATAAAAGAAAAATCGAAAACATGCCTTGTGAAGCGTAGACGACATAAGCTAAGGGACAAAGACTAAAACTCACACAGCCGCAAAGCGGCTTGATTGGGCTAAATTTTTGGGGATCCATAGCCGGTTTGATGTGCGGCCTATCATTGGAGAGGTGTATCAAATGGTAGCATCCCCTGAGGTGCGTGTAAAGAAAGAGGCCCAGCCAAAACCCGGAAGGGACTTCTAGGTATTTGGAGACTCTTTGTATGTTTTTCTTTTATTTTTCTTTTATTTCTTTTGGTAGATTTTGTTTTAGCATAGTTTTTAGTTAGTTTTACATTTTATTTATGAGTTGATAATGACGATGTACGGCTTAATTTTGAATCTATTGCAAATTTTCTCATTCTTTGTTCTGCTTTAAATGGATTTTGGAAAATTTCTAGAGTTCATTTATTTTAGTTCTTTTACAATTTCAGTGAATTTTCTGATCGGTTGGTGGCAGTAAGTGTAGAACTGAGTTTGAAATATTGGGCTCCCTCTGGGAATGGGTGAGTACAGTGATTGTTATTTTTCTACACAAAGTGGAAGAAACGCCATTAATTAGAATATTGAATTCTTGATTGGTATTATTCGCAGACAACTATTCAATCTTAGTACCTTGTACCGAAAACAAAGAGACAATATCGCTCTCTGTTCCGGGGAGGCCCTTTACGTGACATAGAGATGGAGAATCCTGAGGGTACGAAGCAGTTCCTTGTGGGTATGGTAGACTAATACTTTGAAACTAATGAACTCTAAAAGATTATTCAGATAGATCACTAACTTACTCATTGTGTGAGAATAGTTGGATGAAGTATCAGTTTAATCGCTCAGAGGTTTCTCCTCTTTCTGATGAAATGATTCTAATCCCGTGCTGAGGCGGAAAGAGATGTCGCTCTTCATGAAGAGCCCATTCTTTGCATTGGAGATTGATGCGTGGCTTGGCGCCCAGAGCACGAGATGGGAGTATGAACTAGCCGGGTCAGGCGTATAGCTACTTCAGAAGACACCCGGCGGAAGATGGAGTTTGAGTTAGACGTGGCTCAGCAAGCTTTGGCTACTTCCGGAGAGGCTTGTCAGACGATGAAGGAGGAAGCTAGCCATCTGACAGACAAGTGGGTTTCATTACTCGTAAAGCTTGGGGCTAGCAAAGATGAGTTGTCCGCTTTCAGCGTAGAGGTCGCTAAAGAGAAGAAGGCTTTGGAGGCGGAATATGATGTTGGCTTTGAAGCCATCTTCAATTATGGGTATGGCTGTTGTGCCTTTGTGCATAATATTTGTGGAAGTAAGCCTAAGATTCCATACGGGATGCCAGGCACATCAGAGCCATTAACTCCAGAGTTTTTCGTGAACCCTTGATACCCCCTGGTTGTTGTTCCTATTGAAGCTGGTGTTGCTCCAAAGGCGGGTGTTAGCAAAGGAGTCGAGCACTCCTCAATCGCCGGAGCTAAAGAAGGTGATAACCCTGATTCTCCATCCAGGGTAGCAGGGGAGAGGAAGGATCCCAGTGCATTCAGCGATAGTTAGGGGCAGCATTCTATGGTTTTCTTGCCCAGCTCGGCTTCTTTGCCCCCATTTTGTCGACCATTTTTTTATATGATGTAATGGAGATTCTTCGCAATTTTGCGAATTTCTTAGAACACTCCTTTTAATAGGTAACTTGCTGTTTGCTTAGGATGGCGCGAATGCATAATGAGTAATGTGTAGTCCAGGTTTGAGCAACTGCTTCCTTCCTTGCCTTGCAACGTACCATCCGGGCATCAAATAAATTGGTCCTAGTAGGGCACCTTTCTTACTCGGACATTAGTGAAATTTAGATAAGACATCATCTATGTAAAATTTGGATAGCCACTGGGACTTTAACTGTATTTGGGCATTAGCCATGTTGGGCCGGATAGGGCAAAATCGCCACCCGAATTTTTATTCTGGCCAGCTAGGCATTAGCCATGCTTGGCGGATAGGGCATTAGCACCACCCGGACTTTTGGTGTGGCCAGCTGGGCATTAGCCATGCTAAGCCGGATAGGGCAATAGCGCCACCCGGACTTTTATTCTGGCTAACTGGGCATTAGCCATATAGCGCCACTCGGACTTTCATTCTAGCCAGTTGGGCATTAGCCATCTTTGGGCAGGATAGAATATGCGCCACCCAGAACTTTCATTGACGGTGAGCATTGTTAGCCATGATGGTAGGATAGAGCGATAACGCCACCTGGACTTTTATATTAGATTTTGAGATGAAGACTCAGTTTAGAAAATAAATCATCTTTTTATTGATAGTACCTTTTGAGTTGCATAGCATTTCACATTCGAGGTACAAGTGTTCCGTCTAGCTTGTCTAAAGCATATGAACCGGATTTACCGACTCGTGTTACAATATAAGGCCCTTCCCAGTTGGCCTGAAACTTTCCCGCTACTGAATCGGCTATATTTTGAAAACTTTCCTCAAGACCAGGTTTCTTGGTTCGAATACTCGGGGTTTTACGCCCTTATTATACAAATTTTCCAGCCGGTGGTGTTAGGATGCTATCAGGTACCCTCTTGCTGTTGCGCGGTTCATACGCCATGTCTAATTCCTTAGGTGCTGGATTCCGTGTTGTTGTTTGGGTATATCGATGCGGGCGTGGCATACACAGGGATTATATGGCTTCCATCCAGGTAAGTGTGTGAAGGGGATAACATCGGTTGGTCTTACGGCGGTCGTTTTGTAAGCCCGGATGACCCTAAGAAGTTCGTCTACCCATTTGCCTTTAGCTACGTCTAATCTTTTCCTTAAGGCCGTCAACAGGGTTTTGTTAGAGGCCTCTGCTTGGCCATTGCTTTGCGGATAGCGGGGGGTGGAGTATAAGTTTTTATTTTCAGTTCCGACACCAAGTTTACGTAGACCATTTATCAAATTGGGGCCCATTATGCGATATGATTGTCAGGATCTGAGATCAGCAAAAGATATTTTCGGATGGTAGGTGACCTCTTTGTCTTTGATTGATGCGAAAGCCTCGACCTCTGCCCATTTGTTGAAGTAATCAGTGGCTACTAGCAATAGCTTTTTCTGAGCCGGGGCGGTGGGGAGTGGCCCTACTATGTCAATGCCCCATTGAGCAAAGGGACACGGGCTTGAGATAGACCCTAGATCTTGAGCATGCGATCTTAAGATAGGAGCCTGTCGTCGGCAATGATCCACGATGCGATACGTGTCGGTGGCGTCGGACTTCCATAGTTATTAATGTACCCTTGAGTATGGATACGTGCGAGGGTTACGCCTGGATGGTTGCCACATATCCCCTCGTGCAATTTGGCCAACACATACTAGCTCTGTTCAGTAGTTAAGCATTTCAAGTACGGCCCGTTCAAGGATCGCTTGAACAAATACCCATCAATTAAGGAAAATCTAGCAGATTGAACTTTGACCCTATGAGCCTTGTCCTTCTCGTTAGGGAGTTCTCCCGTGTTGATATACTGGGATATGGGGTCCATCCAGAAAGGGGAGGTTTCGCCCACCTAGTTTACCCGGATAATGGTTATCGAGTCCAGTGATAATATAAGCGAGAAATATCGTTTACGTACGAGGTAGAATGCGACTACGGTGGCTAAAAATCTGCTTTTCACTAGAGTCCTTGGGAACATGTTCGAGCTTCCATGTTGAAAAACCAGCCAAGCATTGACCAGAGCCACATACTTCGCCATTCGGGGATCCTTGGATTCATATTCTGCGTTTACCTACCCTACCACTAATTAGGAATCACTCTGAATTATAAGCTTGTCGATCGATAGTGCAGTTGCTAATTCAATACAAGCCAGGATGGCTTCATAATCTGATTCATTGTTTAAGGCACAAAAGCCTAGTCGGATAGCTTGCTCGATTTTGTATCCACCCGGGGATTGTAGTTGTAGGCGATATCATTTTTGTTTGCTTTGAGATGCCCGGAAATACGCCTGGGATCCACCAATTTGGTAGCGGAGGCTTGTTTCGAATTTGAAGGATTTCCTAATAGAAATTGGTTGGGACCACCACCTTCTTAGCTAACCTTGGTTTTATCTGAGATCTTTTGTATTATTCACTTAGTTCGATTTCCCACCGGGTCATTCAGCTGGATAAGTCAGGCTTGTGTATAGTGCTTCGAAGGGGAAGGTTAGTCAGCACCACAATGGGGTGTGCTTGAAAGTATGGGCAAAGCTTCTTGGCTGCCATCCGAAGAGCTAAAACGGCCTGTTCGAGGTGGGTGTATCTGGTTTCTGCATTGGCTAAGGACTTGCTAATGAAGAATACTGGTCTCTGGCTTTTGTCCTCACAATCTTTGAACAAGGCGGCACTTACTACGACATCTGAAACTACTAAATATAGGAAGAGCGTCTCACCGACTTCGAGGCTAGCGAGTATAGGGGGTTCCGCCAGATAGCGTTCTATTGCTACCAAGGCCTGATCACACTTTTCATTCCATCTGGCCTGGTTGACCCTCCTGAGGGTGGCAAAGAATGGTTTTAAACGGTCGGTGAGCGGAAATGAACGTACTGATGACTATCCGGCCCAGGTCGGTTATTTGTACCCACTTTTCTCGGGCGGGAGCCGAGTGAGTCTAGAGGATGTAAAAATTTGTGAGGGGTTTGCTTCTATCCCTCTTTATGTTACCATGACCCCGAGCCGTCATTACTTGACCACAGAAGGCACCGCTAAAGGGTTGAGTTTCATGTCATTATGCTGGGGAGTTGAAAGCTTCTTGCGGTGTGTAGCGTGTCAGGGTCTTTGCTTGGATTTTGACATGTCATCAATATATACCTCCATGTAGTCACGACCCGAAGCGGTTTGAACATTTTGGTCACTAGCCTCTGATACGTAGCCTCAACATTCTTTAACCCGAACGACATTACATTATAACAGAAGAGTCCGTGTGGGGTGATGAAGGTCGTTTTCTCCGCGTCGGGTGGGTACATAGGGATCTGATGGTAACCCGAGAAGGCGTCCGAATGTGACATCCCGTGCCGGATGTGGCACGATCAACAATGCGGTCTATGCGGCGGGAAGCGCGTCTTTGCAGCGTCATTAAGATCCCGGTATAGTCACGCATACTCTCCACTTACCGCCCTTTTTTGGTACCACCACAACATTAGCCCGACCATTCGAGGATTTGCTTCCACGATGAATCCTGGCGTCGAGAGGTTGTTTACCGGCACGAATGATCGTCAGCGTTGGGTGGAAGCGCCTTACTCTTTGTCGATTTGTTTGGCGGACGGGCGACATTGGTTGCTATGGGAAGCATGCGTGGGCGTGTCGGTCATGTCAGGAGTGGGTCGAGGAAAATCACGTCAATATTATCAAGCGGCGCAAGTAGCTGTTCTTTTTCCTCTTCGACAAGGAGATGACATACGATGTGCTTATCAGGTCATAAAGTATTTGATTCCAGGTCCATAGCTAATTGTTTACGTGTCCTCCCTCTACCTTTCGGGCGTGACGTGATTGCTATTAAGGCCCACGTGACTCGATGGCGGAGTTAATCGGGCTTGCGACTTTCTCACGCTCCGAAGTCTTGATAAGCGGGTAAGCACTAGTGAGGCTGTGGCTGGATGCTCGGAAGGTCGATCACATGAACTAAGTTAGGGCGGAAGGCGTTTGATGGTAGGTTGAGAGTGTTGCCTTCATAGCTTGCAGCCAGGCCCGACCAACAATAGCAATGTGTATTTGAGTCCCATTGAGAATAAGACTTCAGCGAGTGGCCCAGACCCTTCCTTGATGGGGGCTTGATATCACCGCATTTGTCGTAGTTGCCCGTTAAATCAGAAAAAAATTCACCCGGTGGCCCGGGATTTGTCAAGCGGCATTGCATCTGTGCGAAGTTTGTTAGTTGCAACAAGTCGGCCAGTATTTGCCGAGATCAGCCAGTACTACGTATTACATGAAATTGATAATGCATAAAGTAGGGACAAGTGCATCATGGTGTGGGGTGATGACCCTAGATGGGTTAATGGGAGAGCGGAAGCTATATTGCTTCTGCATTATCCGGGTATTGGCGGATTGTTCACGTGCTTTCGAGCTGTAGGCGCTCGCGGCGGCTTCTCTTCGGCAGCCAGGTAGTCTTGGTCGTCGATTGGGCCTCCCAATATGTAATTGATGGTGGGCCGGGGGCTCGGACGGGAGCTCTGAAAAGGCCGTTATTCTCTCAGTTATCGGTGTGGCTTCTATCAGACGAGGCGAATCCTGGATTAAGGTGGCCAGCTTGGATTAGTTTTTCCACTTATGGATTTGGTCAGGCCTTATGTTGATCTCATGCTGTGGTCCTGTGGTAATCGCACCTCAAAGATCGATCGCGTTGTTCGGGATTCGACCTAATTGGTGGAGGCTAGTCAAAGTCAGGGTGGTTCTGGATAAGGGGGAGGAGTCTGTTGTAGGGGATGTTCAATGGAGTAAACTGGGGAGGTTCCCTCTTCCTTTCTGATTGTTCCCGGGAATGCTTTTGGTCCTTAGTTGGGTTCCCCTTTTGCTCCGGATGCCCCATCTTGGCCGGCTTGGTGTTCTGGGCGGTAATCATCATTGTTTGAGAGGCCGCCCGAATGTTGTCTTCCAGCGTTGAGTACCTGTCCGCCCGTCTATACAGTTCTTCCATTGTTAGAGGCGAATCAAATGATAGCAATTGGAAGAAAGGGGTAGTCGGTCCAAAGCTTCGTCGAAAGTTCTGAAGGACAGCGTCCATGCTGTATGCGTTGATTTGTTGGACAGCCTGTCCAAATCTCCTAGTGAAGTCCTTGATAGACTCATCCTCCCTCTTAAGGATGGTTTGCGATGTTTGATGTTTCCATTTTTCGGTGAGGCATAAGTATTGGGAAGCGGCAACCCACAGACTCGGCCCAGAGCGAGTTTATGGATCCTCTCGAGAGTTTATGGAACTAGGCTAGAGCAGGTCCTTTCAGGCTGGCCGGGAATACCTTGCACAGAAGACGATCATTCCCTTCACTGAGAATCATTGCCCGGTTGAAGTGCATCATGTGGTCGTACTGATCAGAGGAGCCATCATACCATGGCGAATGGTGGTATGGTAAAGCCATGGGGTGGCTCATAACTCAGGATATGCTGCCCTAATGGGGATGACAACATGTCCTCAGGTCTCTGGACAGCGGTAGGGATGGGCATAAACGAGACGGGTGTCGTTCCAAAGGTCGGATATGCAAAGGGAAGTGGTGGTGTCGCACCTCCGAGCCACGCGGGTATGTGTTCAAGGGCGCTTTCCGTCTGCCGTCTTTCTCTGCTAAATTCTCGTCGTACCCGACGAGGCATGTCGTTAACGGACTGGCTAGAACGTCGTGGGGGCCTCTTTCTCGACTCGACCTCCACATTATTCTTTAAGGGGGTGCTTGAATCCGGAAGCGGGAGGCTGCTTCGGAAGATAGCTCGTCATCGCTGCCGGCGTCGTGTTGGCGAATAAGCTCCTTGCCTTTATTTTTCGACCGAATAAGCTCCTTGCCTTTATTTTGTTTGGCTGGGGGTGTTGGGTGGCCACTCCCTCATACATTTTCGACTCGTTCTCTCTCTAGGCGAGTGCGCGGCGAATTCGTTTTCACGGATGATCGCCTTTGCAGGGTTTGACCATCACATGCGGCTGTCCTCTTCTTTGCCTGCATGTCTTGGCGCCGGCGGAGGCTGTCTTCGAGGGGCGGGTTCCGCCCGGGTTTGCTGGTCATGATGATAGAGTCCAACGGTCCAGTGGGTTGATTAGGAACTACCAAAGCTTCAGGGGATAGGAGATCACTTGAAAGCGGATGCAACCAAGCCCTCGTGAATCGACGATGAGCTTTTTTGCTTGGTCGTTCCCACAGACGGCGCCAATTGTAGTCTCCTGAATTTTCTGGGTCACTAGATAACGAAGCATCAACTTACTAGCATGTACCTGCAAAACACACAAGAGGGCGACGATGGTGCGCCCGTCGTCTCTCTGATGCCAAAGTTAGATTCTTTCAATCTTCAGAGGGAGAAATCAATCCGTATTTTTTGGTCAATAGTATCTTACCTTCTACAGTGTCCCCCCTTCCTCTTTTATGGAGGATGGTCGTTTGTCGACACGCTATGGAGGATGGTGGTTATTAAAACTTTACATGGGAAGTAGGCATTCCCTTAGAAGCGGAGGGAAGGTGAACGCTTTGTTCACGATGTTATGACATGTTCTTCCTTCATATAGCTAAGTGCTATTTTGATATACATTTGCCCTTATTTTTACGCACTGACTCAGTTCGGTGAGAGTATATTTGGGCCCGGCTTGCAAATGAAGATGATCGAGTTCGACGATTAGGCCTCCGCGAGTGGTAGTTGTGGGCCTGTAGATTGACTGGGCCATTAACCTGTGGGATGGAGTTCTGCTGGGGCCTATTGGTTAGGGGCCTAGGCCAAAGCCCATAGTACCCGCACCCTTCTCTTCACTTAAATCTTCCAAACCTCCATCCCCTTATCTTCAATCCTTTCTTTGTTCTTCTTCCATTTTTCTTTCTCTATAAGACACTATCTTTAGCCCTCTCTCCCTCTTTCTCTCTCCTATTCTCCCCTCTCTCTCATAATTTGGGTAACCTCCTCCCCCAAGAAAGGCATATCTTGCCTTTTATACTCACACAAATTTCTAAAGTCATCTTCACTCTCCACTTGGCCCGCTCTATAGCCTACACATGGCTTCCATCCAAAAGGCTCCTAAAAAACTCAAAGAAAAAAAAAAAAAAAAAAGAAACCTCCACTTTGGGCTCTAATTTGTCTTTTTTGGCTTTTTACTAAAAACAATTTGATTTCAATATTGAGCATATTTGTTTTTTTACTATTTATGACTTATTGCTGAGTTTTTTTAAAGTTTTAGCTGAATAGAAAAAACCAAAATATTTGACTAAATAGAAAAAGCTAAAAAAGCCTAAAAGCCATATATTTTTGCTTTTTGGTTTTTTCTTAATGCATTTTTTGAATGTTTTTTTCTATTAAGAAAAAAACTAGATATTTAAATATAAGAAAATCATATTCTTTATGATTCAATTAAAACTCTCATAATTCAATCTCATGCTAACTAAATAAAAGCATATGCATTTTTAAATTTTATTTTCTCAAAATTTAGATAAAAATTAAAATATTGATTTTTTTTTAGAAAAAACAAAAAATTAACTACTTAATCCTATTAAGCACTATTTAAAACAAAAGTTCTATTTAACATTAAGTAAAACAAACAAACGCCACCTTCATAAAAGACAAGCATGGCATAGGTGAAATCAACACTTGAAAGACAAATGTAGAGTAAACTTAGGATGGTTTCAATAGCAACTTTGTCGTTTGTTTTTTGGCTTTTTACTGAAAGTTAAATAGCTTTCAGCATTCAACCCATTTGTTTTTAAATTTTTTCATGATTTATTGTTGAATTTTTTAAACTTTTTTTTAAATAGAAAGAGCCAAAATATTTAGCTTTTTGGCTTTTTCTTAATATTTTTTTAATGTTTTTTTCTATTAAGAAAAAACTATATATTATAATATAAGAAAATCAAATTATATATGATCCAATTGAAACTCTTATCATCTGTTTCATGCTAATTAAATAAAACCATATATATTTTAAAATTTATTATTTCAAAAGTAAGACAAAAATTAAAAGATTGATTTTTTTAGAAAAAAACAAATAACTAATTACTTAATCATATTAAGCACTATTCAGAACAAAAGTTCTATTTAACATTACATAAAAAAACAAACGCCATAATATGCAATATTGGTCTAAAACCACTCAATTTTTTTGGGCATAAACTCTCTTTTTATCAGGTGCCTTCTTATCTTCCCCCTTTGGTCTCAAATTCATAGTTTAGTCAACAATTATGAATCAATGTAAAGTCTAGAACAAAATATATCTTGTAAGAAAATAAAATCATAAGTAAGGACACACCCAAGATGTCATGAACTGAAAGAATGTTTGCAAGGCCCTTTGATTGAAAAACCCTAAATTCCCATTTCCCAGTTACTACTAGAACATTGCAATTCACTTGATCACTTCTTCATTAGTTATAGGTCAACTAGTTCATTAGTTGGGGTGATTTAATAAATCCAAAGATAAAATATTATTTTATATTAAAAATCAAATAAATTTTAGGGGTAACTATTTAAATGGGATAAATATCTTCAAATCTAACCCTATCGTTTACAATCCAAAAAAGGGTACAAAAGGACACATTTTTGAACAAAAATACCCCTGATAACTTAGTTATAATGTGGAGAATCTTATGGGGATTTAGTTATCAAGTGGGGATTTATTTTTACAGTTTTAAGGATATTGTTCTCTAAAATGTGACATTCTCGAGGTTATTTTTACAATAAGTTAGTTTTGCAAATAACTTTTGGATTTATTATTTTTAAACCAATCTATATAAATTTTAAATAAGAAGACTAGGGTCCTAAAATAACAATTTTAAAATAAAAACACTGTTTTGTTTTAATATTTATTTCATAATAAATATAACTTTTTTCCCTATCTATTAGACTATTACCATAAAATCCAAGTATTAAAACATCCACCCTAGTAATTTTATCTTGTTGAAAAAAACACTTTGTAAAAACAAATGTCAACCAAGCAAGCTCCCTAACATTTTTTTTTAACAACCAAACATAATGAAAAACACCGATTACCATCAAAATTTTCTAACTAATCGCATGATTTATCATTATAAAACATTTATTATGGTTATAATTTCTAAAATTTGGAATTTTACAAATATATTAAATTAATTATTAGCTATTAAATAAAAAATAGAAAGAAATATGATAACTAACATACAGAAACAAGCATTCAACATCCAAACGTACATAAAGAGAAAACACTCACCAACTTAATAACCACCAACGAAAGACAATCTAAATATTCTTAGACATTCATCTCAATTCATATAAGAATCCAAATATTCATAGACATCATCTCAAATTATATAAGAAATAAGAATGAAGATGAACTGAGACTGAATAAAGAAAATGAATGATCTGATTATTAAAAGGACTTTTGAAAACTCAATTTTGGAAATTTGACCCTCCATCAATTTTTGGCCTAATTGTGACAAAAATACCCTTGTTGTTTTTTGGCAAAAATAGCCAAATTCTTTTAAGAAACAATGTAAATACATAAAATTGAGAAAGACATTTTTATCCAAAATGAGTTACTTTTTCAAGAAAAAAAAACAAGAGAAAAGTTAGATTCACAAATTTAGGATTATTTGATGTCTTTTAACCAAATATTTTTAAAATACTTAGAATCTCTATTTATCAAATTTGAGAAAAAAAAATGCATTTACAAATGACCTCTTAAACATTAAAGAGTATCCTCCTGTAGTACACTCAGCTTTCACTAAAATTACAACAGAGCATCGAGTCAGACGCCTATATAGTTTATACAAACCTCATCCTCAACCTCATGTTATACCACTCTACATGGAGAGTTTATCTCATCCAGTTTAATTTTTTATGAATCCTAACTCCTATCTAAAAGTTGCAAAACATAGGATTTTATCAATCAATATGTATAGAATCAGCCTAGCAGTGTACTGGTTTCCCAGAAACACTATATCAAGTATAAATTAACAATGAAGCAGTTGATTGAAGTAAGTTTTGGAATATAGGTTTGATGCTATTATACTTCAGGACCAGATGCAAATAAGTTGACAAGGCCTCGAAATACTTGCGCTGAGAGCTTGTGTGCTTGAAAGAGTTCGCCATCCAAATTCCAGACGCTGTCGTCGCTTGAGGAAGTGAATGTGAAAGCGGTGGTCTGCACACATCACACGAAACAGTTACAAAGAGAGGTTTGAGGTTTGAGGTTTGAGGTTTGAGGTTGAGTTGTATCAATCAATCCTGAAAGAAATACGACTTGATGAATGTATACCTTATAGTGTTCCACAAACTCGAAGTTTAGGGGGTTCCCTCCCTTCCTCGCAAGCTGGGTGAGGTGCCTGTAGGCAATCAATCGATCAAGAAGTTAAATCTTGCAATGCAAACCTAAAAAAGAAACAACAAGACCCAGTAAACACTGCTTCTAACAAAGATAAGATATTATGGTTGTCAAATTATCGTATTGCTTGGATTATCTCTGAATGTGAATGCGATAGAGACTTGTCAAATCACTTAGGAAGAAGTCATTTGACCATCAAGTTGTAACCTGTGGTCGTTGCTGCACCCACCCACCATTTTCTGGTATGGACCTTTTTCCAGTCCGAAGAAGAGGTGTGTGCTGTCTAACATATTAATAATGAAATTGATAATATGCGTATCCTCAATGCTAATATCAGTAGCATTGTACCTTAAGAGAATTCTAAAAAAAGGTTGGAGTGAGAAAGAGAGCCACAGTGACACAAGTAGCTACTGTAACTTAAGAGAACTGCCTTGAGGAGGGGGGTGGGGGTTAGGGGCAGTTGTGTCTTGGGTCGATAGGGAGGGAGGAGAGAGAGAGAGAGAGCTCCAATTGCACATATATGTTAACAGAAGTAGTTATCATAACCTAACAGGGGGGCGGGTATTAGATAGTACATTACAGCCAAAAGGAGAGGGAAAGAACATTTGACATACCATAAGTATGACGCATGGGGGCAGTTTTTAATCAATATGAGATGCAGGAAACCATCCGAAAGGTGTGCATCAGCCACTAGACCATCAGGTGCTCTTTCATTTCGACAAGAGATTATGGCAGCGCCAACACTGAGAAAACTCCCTTTGGATTTCAACCATCTTTGTTCTTCAGGATCAGAGGAAGGTGCTTCTGGGGGAACACTACTAGACACACAGCTTCTACTTGTGTTGCAAGTACTGCAATTAGCACGGCAAACTACGCTTTCAGGGTTTTTAGGTAGGCGCCATAGGCCATACCTCTTCCCAGACAGTCTCTCTGAACTTGAACTCAACTTTTCTGATTTAACTTCAAGGCATGCTATTTCTGCCTCATATGACCTGAATGGATATAATAAATTATCAAAATGACAAGTATTCAGCTCAAATGACAGCACCACAAAATTGTAGGGAAATCAGACTGGAATTAAACCATGGAAATCAAAGCAAACATGCAAAGACAATTGTCACATTTGAGCCCCAAAATGAATTGCAAAGTTTGAAGTTTGCAAGGTTCTTCAAGAGCAGATTTTGATGTGTTCACACTTTGGAAAGAAGTCTCAGTAAGGTATTGAATAGAAATATGTTAGTTAAGTATGGGCAGTTAAACTTCCACACACAAAAAATAAGGGAAAAACTCCTTCCACACACACACACATATATATATAGATATAGATACATACATACATACATATATATATATATATATATATATATATATATATATATGAGATTCTGGACTGCAAGAGATTAACTTTCTAGGAACCATTTGACTTGAAAGTTAATCCATAATCTCCTGGACCTATAGCTCTTTCAAAAATTTGAAAAAAAAAATTAAAGAAAAAAACAAGTAAAAAAAACTAAGTTTCCAGCCCAATCCAATATGCTAGCAAGTCCTGCATAAAGATGGCTTTTTGCCTTTGGACCCAGCAAAAGCTAACTCAAATATTTTTTGCATCATACAACCTGTGTCGCAAAAACACTTTTGTCCCAGCATAATCATAGCGCTTGGGGCCCATCCAGCGGTATTTTTCACTTTCTGCAATGACATCTCCATAAAATCCGTACCTGTATAAGATTGAGCAGATCATATAAGAAAAAGAAAACATCTGCAAGAAAACCTTGATGGGCATACCAGAAAGTAGGAACTCTTTCAATGCCTCACTAATCGTGCAATTAAAAGATTAGCCATCAAAGTATTATGGTATTGCCTATTCTCAAATAGCATGTAAAGCAAAAACATAGAAGGGAGTAAATTACAACCAAGCGGCTAGAGTTGGGGGTTCCTCATTAGACCCATTACAGCCAAAACAAGGAGGGAGATTGGATTTTTGTGACATATTATCTCCAAAATTTTCCGCGTCTTTGTTGATCCATGACTATAGGAATTACTATTTTGAAGTACTATAGAAAGGTCGCATTTACCGTCAAATTCTCCTCTCTTCTTGGTCTCTTTTTGATTCCATTGTCATTCCATAAACCCCTCCCACTTTGCTCTACTTCCACTAAGCCCTCAGACTATGGATGCCTCACTATCTCATGTGGTCAATCTCTCATAAATGAATATCTTACACAGACATTTTTCATGACTCCACTAGGGAGGTAGTAAATTAAGATGGTGATGTAAAGTAGTGTTGGTGCACTTGACGAGGCTTCTAATGGATTTCATCCACCACTATGCTAAACCAAAATAAGAACTTTTACAAAACAAGAACCTACTTTGACATCAAGCAAAATGAGATCCTTGTAGTTTTGTTTCCTACTCTCACTTCTCTCATACAAACCTAAAGTTAAATGCTTATGTATCTTTAATTACATCATCCCTGTCCAGTTGAGCTAAGCTTGTTATTGTAAACTGACATCATCTTTTTTCAAGCAACATGAGGCTTATATATGTTTTTAAGACAACTTTTTACAACAAAATATTTTTGAAGGTGGAACAGCTCTATCTTAGAACATTGCCACCCCTTTTTGAAGAAAAAACTAAGAGCAATCTCTCTATAAAAGAAGCAACATTGCCTAATTAATTGAGCTCTACACCGTAAATGCAAGCTTCATTTATACATTAAAATCTGCTTCCCTAAGAGGAAAGGAATGAATTGTTTGTAACAATTCAACAGGTTGATCCTCCTCTTTTGGATTGATTTCTGCAGAGAATCCAAAATCAAACCATACATCCTGGAGGAGTTTGCTGTCAAAGATAAGAAGTCAAACTTAGTTGAATAGCCCTAGGATAGATCAAGCTAATTTGTTCGACAACATAAACTATTCTATAGCTGAATTATGCATAAGATTTGTACAGATTTTCCCAATTTTTTCTTCCTAGTTTTATCCTTTATCTTAGCCCTATTTATGCATATATTTTTACAGATTAATAGAAATTCTTTCATCTTTTTCCATGTGGTATCAGAACTCCTTTTTTGAGTTATGGAACTTTACAAACTGGTGACCTTGGTTACCTTATATAAGATTATAGTTGAAGTCTTATCAGGCTGTATCGAAGGAGTCCATGAAACTATCCATTTGTCTTCAGGAACTTTAGTTAATGGGGAGACAAATCATAGGCATCGTATTGATAGCCAATGAGCTAATGGACAAGAAGAGCAGATTAGGGGAGGAGTAAGTAGTGTTTCAGATCAATCTTGAAAAAGGCTTTTGATCATGTGGAGCAATGCTTTTTTAGATCAAGCTATAGAAAGGAAGAGCTTAAATACTAGATGAAGGATGTGAATGAGAGGTTGTTTGTACTCAACAAATTTTGCAATCTTAGTGAATAATAGTGCCAAAGGTTGGATTAAAGAATCTAGAGGTATTACAAGGAAAAATG
This sequence comes from Tetrastigma voinierianum, assembly GCA_016808115.1. Classification (NCBI taxonomy): domain Eukaryota; kingdom Viridiplantae; phylum Streptophyta; class Magnoliopsida; order Vitales; family Vitaceae; genus Tetrastigma; species Tetrastigma voinierianum. The sequence continues at coordinate 58,591 of JAEQBH010005592.1, read as the reverse complement.
GATCCTCTTTCTCCTTTCCCATGGTAGTTGATGTATTAAGCAGGATGATGTGAAAGGTGAAGAAGAACACTCTCTTGGATGGTTTCCTAGTAGGGAGTAGAACTAAGGTGACCCTCTTAAAGTTTGCTAATGATACCATTTTTTTTTCAAGAGCCAACATGGAAGATTTGAAAACCTTAATATGATCTTGTTAGTATTGAACATATTTCAAGTTTTAAGATTGTTATGGTAATGTACATGTAAATAAGTAGAGTTAGAAACTAGTTAGAAAACTTTGAACCTTTTCCTATTAGATTTAGAACTCTCTTGTATAAACATGTAGTCTTGGGATTAATAAAAAAATATGAATTTTCCCTCCATTCATCTTTGATTACATGGTATCAGAGTCTAGGGCTCGGATTTTAGCCAAATTTGGGAAGAATTTCAAGAGATTTTGAAATTGCATAGTGAGGCCGTGGGTTGGTGTTCTAAAACACACATTTCGAGGGAGCACGAGGTGACACCGCCTACCAAGGAAGGAGCATCAATCACCGACGAGCATTGACACAAAGTCTGGTAGCCAAAAAGTGAGGCGTGAGCCACACACGCAGACACGGACTGCCCTATTTTCACAGGCACATGGGTACCTCGATGACGTGCCTCTTCCCTTTAGAATTAGTCGACTAACAAGAACCCTTAAACACCTGCCTCCCTTGTCTACTTGCTAGAATACTGTTTTTCAAAGCCTTTTGTGTCTAACGGCCATACTTTTCTAGAGTTTCGTCATCTTTTCCTTGATTTCTTCGAGATTCAATAACATCAAGAGGTGATTTGTGGTTTTGGGACCAAAATCCATTCAATTGTGGTGTTTTTTGTGGAAAAGTGGTCCTTTTACTTGCAAGATCCTATTTTTCTAGCACTTTTCCGATTTTCGGAGGCTTGTTTGAGTTAGATTTGCTTTTATGACTTACAAAAAACCTTTAGGAGGAGTTATGTGTCATTATTGTCATAATCCAGGGCATGTATGTTTGGATTGTAGGAAGTTGGAGAATAAAAATCAAAGGTTTTAGTCTGTTCATGGTGCCTCAGAGCAGTCGGTTGTAGTTTCCGCAAATGAGCATGCCAAGTTTTGCCTTTATCGAGAATCATTGAAGTCTGCATCTACTTCTATCACTACACTCGCCGAGTCAGGTAAACCCAACACATATCTTATCTCCTCTTCCTCCACATGGATCATTGACTTTAAAGCCACCGACCACATGGTAGGTAATTCCAATTTATTTACTATGTTTCAGTCTAACCCTTCTACATTTACTGTTACACTTGCACATGGGTCAACATCCTGTGTTCTTGGGTCAAGAACAATTCATCCTACTCCTTTAATCCCTTTAACCTCTGCTCTGAGTTTACCACAATTCTCCTTTAATTTAATCTTTATGAGGAAACTCACTCATACACTTAATTGCAGTATCTCATTCTTTCCTAATTATAGTCTAATTCAAGATCTCTCGACAAAGTAGATTATTAGTAGAGGACGCGAGTCTGGTGGTCTCTACATTCTTGACCCACAGGTGCCAAAGTCTATTACTTGTTTTAGAGTTACTACTTTATTTGAATTACATCATCGCTTTAGCCATCCATCTCTCTGTATGTTGAAGAAGTTATATCCACATATTTCTAGTCTATCTTCATTGAATTGTGAGTCGTGTCAATATGCTAAGCATCATCGTGTGCATTTGAGTCCTAGAGTCAATAAACGAGCTAGTGCTGCTTTTGAGTTAGTTCATTCAAATGTTTGGGGTCCTTATCCTGTTATGTTTTCTACTGGGTTTAAATATTTCGTTACCTTTGTTGATGATTTCTCCTATATCACTTGGCTTTATCTAATGAAAAGTCGTTTTGAGATTTTTTATTTTTTATTTTTCCTTATTTTAGTGCCTTTTGTGTTGAAATTTAAACACAATTTCATGTCTATGTTCAAACGTTGAGAAGTGATAATGGCAAGGAATATTTGTCAAAACCTATTCAGTTCGTCATATTACAACATGGGATTCTCCATTAGACCTCATGTGTTCATATGCCCTCTCAAAATGGGGTAGCTAAGAGAAAGAATAGACATCTTCTTGAGATAGCACGAGCCCTTTTGTTCCAAATGAATGTCCCTAAATATTTTTGGGCCGATGTAGTCATCACAGCTTTTTTTTTTTATTAATAGGATGCCCTCATCGGTTCTTAATTGGGTTGCTTCTTATCAACAGTTGTTTCCAAATAATCCATTGTTCCCTACTGAGCCCAAGGTATTTGGATGCTCATGCTTAGTTCGGGATGTTCGTCCTCAAGTCTTTAAACTTGATCTGAAGTCCTTGAAGTGCATTTTTCTAGGTTACTCTCATGTTTAGAAAGGGTACAGATGTTATTGTCCCACTCTTCGACGATACTTTGTGTTTGTTGATGTTACTTTTTTTAGACTATCCCGTTTTCCCTTTCTTCTACTCTTACTAGTCAGGGGAGTATGATGATTTATAGGTTTATTCTATTTCCTCATTGGTTCCTACCCAGATCTTACTCATGTTAAACCTCTCATTACTCAAGTTTACTCTCGGCGCCAAAACCCTCCAATCTCGAATCCAACACTTGCTACTTCGTCGTCAAATCCAAGCCATAGTGATGAACGTCAATGTGCTCACCCAATCTCTTCATTTGTTTCCTATAATCATTTGTCAGCTTCCTCTTTCTTTATTGCATCCTTGAATTCTATCTCTCTTCTTAACACTATCCATGAAGCTTTATCTCACCTCGGTTGGCACGGTGCTATGAAGGATGAAATGCAAGCTTTAGATGACAATGGTACATGGGACTTGGTGCTTTTACCAAGGGGAAAGAAAGCTATTGGTTATCATTGGGTGTTGGTAGAGAAGTTTAATCCTGATGGGTCTGTTGCTAGATTGAAGGCTCATCTTACTGCTAAGGGCTATGCTCAGACTTATGGAGTAGATTATTCTGATACTTTTTCTCTTATTGCTAAGATGACATATGTTCGATTGTTATCTCCCTTGCTGCTTGCCACGATTGGGACTTGCATCAGCTTGACATCAAGAATGCATTTCTACATGGAAATCTTCAAAAGGAAGTTTATATGGAGCAACTTCTTGGATATGTTTCTCAGGGGAAGATAGGGAAGGTTTGTCATCTTCAGAAGTCTTTGTAGGACTTGAAATAGAGTCCATGTTCTTGGTTTGGTAAATTCAGTTTAGCAATGAAAAATTTGGCATGTAGAAGAGTAAAGGTACATTTGTTTACTTTTGCTTTGAAGCTAAATTGTTTTTCGACATTTGCTTGTTTATTTTTGAAATTTTCTGACTGTGCTGAATTTTCTAAAGTTACAGGAATAGAAAAAGTGAAAATATTTAGCTTCTATTCAAAAGTCATCTTCCACAAAACAAGAAAAACTCCACCATTGCCCAACAAGAAGGAGAGAATTTGTAATACTCACTACTAAGAGGATGGCAACCGACGGGAGGGGGGGTTGTTAGGGACGGGGTGAAACAGTCAGACCACTGGCCGATTTATTTTCCAGTTCCGAGCACATGCATTTAAAAAGGGAATTAAAGTAAGGGCGAGGCGGAGATGGGATAAGGAAAATTCAAATCCACCACTGTTTACATTTGATTTTTGTTTTTATTTTTATTTTTATTTTTTATGTTGTTTTTATTATATAAGGTAATATATTTCATAAAAATAAAAATGTTATGGAGGCCACATAAATTATTTTATTAAAAACATTTCTAATTATTATCATTATTTATATTAAAGTATAAAAATAAAAATAATAAATTGTTTTAAAATACTCATGAGGCGAGCGGGAGTGGGAATAACGATCGTGGTTCGGCTCGATCAGTCGGTATGGCTCGTGTCGTCTCGCGCCAGGCCTCACGCAGGTTAGATACCGAGATACAATACCCTTTGAGTGAATCAATAAAAATAGGATGAATCTGCCAAGTTTCCGAGTTAAATTTGTCGACTCGATCAAAAATTACAAATCCTATGTGATTTCATAGATCCAATCTTTCCCATCACAATCAAAATGCAAAAAACATTTATCAGACAAACTAAAAATTCCTCTCAAAAGCAAAAAAAACTCAATCTGAAATAGGGATTTCAACTAACCTTTTGAAGATGAAGATGAAGAGAGGGTTGCCGAAGGAGGGAGGTTGAGAAAGGGCCGGCAAGACGTTTGGGTGTACGTTTGTCGCATAAGAAGAGGAAGGGTTGGGATGGGGGCGAGGGGGTGGGGCGAGGGGCGAAATTTGGGGGTTGTTTGGGATACATCGTAGGGAAAGGGAGACATGGAAGGAGAGAGAAGATGGGAGTTTAAAAAAACCAAAAAACATCTTTATTTTTAAATTTTATTTATTCTGATGAAAATAAATATAAAATATATTTGATAAAAATTATGTTTTCACTTTTTAACATGATTTAGGATTTTAAAATTTAGATTATCACATTTAATAAATATAAATTTAATAGGGTTTTATTTGTTATGTAGTTCTTTTAGAGTCGAGACATTATATCTATTTCTAAAATTATTTATTAAATTTAAAAATGTATTTATATTTTAAAATAAGATTTATAGTTATTTTAGAAAATTTAATTATTAAATAAGCAAATATATAACAAAAATAAATTTATTTTCTTTTTATTTAATCTTTAGCATGAAATGATAAATAATTTTTTTTTATTAAATCTATCTCAATACACTTTTACAAATACATGAAAAATTTATAATTATAATTATATAAACTATATATATACTTATATATATATATATATATATATATATATATATATATATATATATATTAATTTTAGATAAAACCCATGATTTCGCGGGCCGGGCCGGCGGCCGGATATCGGCCCAGTCAAAGCCGGTCGGTTCACCATAAAAACCCGGTTCACGATTGAACCCGGTGTGAACCACGAACCGGTGGTTGGGTGGTGAGCTGGATGAGCGGCCGGTTCTCGGCAACCGTAGATTCCTCCCCCGCAAATTTTTGTTTTTCAAGTTAAAGCGGCGTCGTTTTGATGCTTTGCCGAAACTCGTCGTTTTGCTTAGTATTAGAAAGCATAGGGTTAAAGCTTTTATAACTAAAAAAATTCAATTAAATATCTGAGCTCATGGATTCGAATATGGGAAAGGGAAGTTACTAAGGAACCACTTTACCATTATGCTACCATTATGATTGTTCTAGATATTAACAAAATTATATATTACTACTAAATAAGTATATATTTATATAACTAGTTTATTTTATTTTTAATATGTTTTCATATATAAACATTATACATATTTTTAAAATAAATTTTAAAATATTTATTTATATAAAAGTAATAAATAATATCTTAAATATTATTAATTATATATTTAAAATTTAAATAAAATATAAATAATATATTTATTACATACCCAGATTCAGCGGTTCGACCACCGTCCAGGCCAGTGAGCAGTGAGGCTGGTAACTTTTCTAGGTTAAGTCAGGTCCCGATTTTAAAACATTGTAAAAAACCATCTTCACTACACATATTCAAGTTATAAACAATTCATTCCCATATCATGAAATGTTACTCTAATTTATATGTTCATTGCACAACTAATAATGATGATTTTGAGTTTTGTTGTAATTCATCACATAATAGATTATTGTATTCTATCTCCTTTAAGAAAAATCTTTTTTTGAAATCCCCTTTAATAAAAATCTTTTATATTTTAAATAAATAATTTCTATTTTTGTCATATCATAACTATTAGGAGAATTCCTCAAAAAAAAAAAACACTATTTAGGAGAATAGAAAATATTAAATATAAGATATTTTTATTTTATTAATTTTTGAAATTTGAACTGAGTAATTGTTTTTCTAATAATGTATCACAAATAATTTTATAATTTTAAAATTTTAATTATATTTCACATATCGTGTCTGGCCAGATACACGAGATTGATACGACTGGGACCCTCAGGAGTCAATCCCATATCTGCGACTTTGAACCATGATAACAATACCTGAACCAACCTCGAGTTTGAGAAAATGGGCAGAACCGCTAAAAATCCGATTCTGAGTTAAACCCAGGCAGGTCAGTAAGAGTTGGGCGAGTGAACCCAGAATAACGGGCGAATTGCCACCACGGCTTCCTTTCTGATGTTAAAAAACAAACAACTTAATATATCTTTATTAAGTACTATTCAATATTAAACTCGAAAAAGTTATATTCATTAAGTAAAAAAAACAACGCTAAATTACGACCACTTTGTCTTCTATAAGAATTCTAGTTCTAGTATCATTTTGATGGTAGTATATGTGGATGATATTGTCATCGTTGGGAGTGACTCTAAAGGCATCTCATCTCTTAAATCCTTTCTTCACAGTCAATTTCACACAAAGGATTTATGATCGTTGAAATATTTCTTAGATGTTGAAGTTATGAGAAGTAAGCAAGGAATTATGTTATCTTAATGGAAATATATGCTTGATTTGTTATCTGAGATAGGGGAATTGGGTGCCAAACCACGTAGTACTCCTATTGCTCCTAATGTGCAGTTCACTATAGAAGGAGAACTATCCGAAGACCTTGAGAGATACAGAAGATTGGTTGGTTGAGAAATTAAATTATCTTACAGTAACTCGCCCAAATATTGCTTATTCAGTAAGTGTTGTGAGTCAATACATGTCATCTCCCATAGTTAACCATTGGGCAGTTGTAGAATAGATCTTCCAATACTTGAAAAGGGCTCCTGGACATGAAATATTGTATAAAAATCATGGACATGCCAGAATTGAGTATTTTTAATATGTAGATTGGGCTTGATCTAGGGAAGATAGAAGACTTACCCTCAAGATATTGTATCTTTGTTGGAGGAAATCTACTCTCGTGGAAGAGTAAAAAGCAAAATGTTGTCACCCAATCTACCACAGAGTTAAAGTATAGAGCCACGACACAGTTTGTTTGTGAGATCATGTAGATACATTAGTTATTGTTGGAAGTGGGCATTGAAACTTCAGTACTAACAAAACTTAGGTGTGATAACCAAGCTGCCATGCACATAGCATCTAACCCTGTATTTCATGAGCATATTAAGCATATTGAGATAGAATGTCATTTTTTCTATGAGAAAATCCCGTTAGGGTTGATTTTTATAGGATATGTGAGGACTGAAGAACAATTAAAAGAGTGGGGATAAGTTAGATATCTTTGTAACAAGTTGGGTATGATCAACATCTATGCTCCAACTCGAGGGGAAGTGTTATAATAATGTACATGTAAATAAGTAGAGTTAGAAACTAGTTAGGAAACTTTGTACCCTTTCCTAATATATTTAGGACTCTCTTGTACAAATATGTAGTCCTAGGATCAATAACAAAAATACGAATTTTTCCTCCATTTATCTTTGATTACAAAGATCAATATAATAAGCATACTTTATCTAGTATCAACATGAGTCAGGATCAAATTGCTAGATTGGGCTCCATGCTGGATTTTAAGGTTTTTGAGAAGCCCTTTACTTATTTAGTTCTCCCCTTAGAGGGAAACCAGTGGTTAGTGTCTTTTGGGATCTGATTGAAAAAATTCAAAAGGGATTTTCTCTCCACGGGGGTTTGAGAGAGAAAGTAAGTAAATCTCATTAGTCAGGAATAAGCATGCAAACTTAAGTTGGAAGGGGGTTTGGGTATAGCAAAAATATCTTTGAGAAATAGAGCTCTATTAGGAAAATGAGACTAGAGGTATCCTAAGGAAAGTTTTTCTTTTTGGCATAAGGTAAAATTGAGTATCTATGGGACTGCTCTCGATGGATGGAATGTCAACATTACATTCAAATGGTTACATTAATTCCATTTCAAGGTTATTCCATAAGGTGTCCATGACTTCTCAAGTCATACTCACTTTTGTGGTAGGGGATGAGGTAAAGATAAGCTTTTGGGAACACTTATGATGAGGAAATCAACCTCTTCATTCTGAATTTTCAAAAATTTTAAGGGTTGTGAAATGCCCTATTTCGTCATTCTTAGTTCCTCTCTCCTTTTTCATAGAACCTTAACTTTCATCGGAACCTTACTGATTTGGAGATATAAGATCTATACTCATGTCCTCTCTTTTTCATGTATCTTTGAGATCCTATGTCCTAGGTATGAGAATTTGGTCTTTATCTTCTTCAAGTATATTATCATAAAATCTTTCCTCTCAGCTCTTTCCAATTTTCTAGCTCCTATTCCTTTTTCTTCAGCAAAACTCATTTGGTAACCTAAAGCTCCTTCTAAGGTCAAAGCTTTTATGTGGCTAGCGGCTAATAGGAAGTTCAATACTAATGACATATTACAAGTGACAACACCTCACAAAGCTCTTGATCCTAACTACTAAAGTATATATATGAGGAGCGGTGGATCGGTTAACCACCGTTTTAATATTGTGCAACATTGGAGTGTGGCATTGACTATTCATTCCAACCGGTCTATATTAGGCCAATCCTAGAAGCATTTCTAACATAATGACCATTTCCTTTAAAGGTTTTGGGAGTACAGGTAGAGGCTAAACTCTTTGGCAAATTACATAGCTCACATTGACTTGGATAATGTGGTGAGAAAGAAATCAAAGGATTTTGTAGGTAAGTGGAGAAGTTTAAAGATGGTGATGGAGTTCAAAGTAACATGCTTCTCTCTTTGGGTCGGACGGTTCAGAGTCTTATCTTCAGTATTTCAAATAATGCTAACATCAATGTGGACATGGGATGAGATAAAATGAGAAAAATCGATCGCTCTGAGTGGGTGTCGATCAGATCGTTAATGTTACAATACCAACCAATTAAATGAGAATCTGGAAATAAATGATGGTTCAAATATCAACATTGGGAAGAAGTTGAGTCATATATTTAGATGTAGGATTAGGCATCTAAGTCCTGTAATAATGAGAAATACCCGAAAAATGAAGCTGCATATCGTACAAAAGGCTCATCTTTTGACGTAGAAGTTGCTTTCCATCTCACAACTTGAGCTATATCCAGGCGTAATCTTTTACCAAGGACTATGTGCAATGCAGATGTAACAGGATCTCGAGCTCCAGTGGAGCTGCAAAACAGAGTCGGTGCAATCCCATTAATACAAAAATGTAGGAAGCAAAAATATTATCATATAGAGGATGGCATGAGAAACTATAAACAACTTTGAGAAACATATATATTTACTGCTTATGGAATATAAAATAATAACTTCAAATAGTCTACAAAAGTGGGAACATGAAACAAATGCTCCTAATAGAATGAAATGAAGTAAAATACAAAAATAAAAATGAAAAGACACACGTGCACATATGAAAGTGCAATATAAAAATAAAGAGAACCAATTGAAATAGATCAATTGAATTTACTGAAAGAGTCAGTGTTTGGCAGGGATCATTCCCCGAGAAATACTCAAGAGTTTCCAGCCCTAAAAGGTGATACATTTATTTCTTCTCTTCTGGGCACCTAAAAAATAAGAGGGCAAGATAGTACTGAAAAAAATAATTCATATAAAAGGCGATCAAGAGATGTGTGTCAGTCACGGCCCTTTTCGAAAAAGGATAATTAAATATACGTAAAAAATAAAACTAAAAATAGAAAAAGACAATATGGCAGTGTTGAACTCGTGACTTCTACCTGCAACAGGAAAGACCTAAAATAAAGAAAAAGAAACAAAAAGAAACAAAAAAGAATTTGGCTGCAGGAAAAGACAAATAAAATAGCATGCAATCAAAACAAAATGACCACAATAATGACAAACAAACAATTTCCATGAGGTGAGGATTAGTTTTGAAGAACTGGATCATGATTTCTTCTTGAGGATAGAGATGGATTATGATTTTGTAGGAAAGATGAACAGGAAAAATGATTTGGGTGTTTTCAGACTTTTGTTGCTGTTTTCAGTGAAGGGGAGATCATTTAGTCAATGAAAAACCTAGAAGGAAGGGAGTATAAGTTTTTTAAATCAGAAGTATATATAGTTGAGAAAACCTTGGGGGAGGGAACTCTCCTTAAAAGGAACTACTTCAAAAGAATCTAATGATACAAGCTTCTTGTTCAAACTCCTGGGTGCTAATCTCTGCAACACATATGTGCCCCTGTGTGTCTGTTTGCATGGGCTTCATGCCATGTTTCATGGCACATTGGAGGCAGATGCATATTTCACAGGTGTCCTGGCGGACAGTGCAGCTTCATTTATGTTCTAGGTCAGACCTGAGTGTGGGATGTTCAAGGGATCATTTGACTCAATTATTCCATAAATCAGAGCAGAAAGTTCCACACTCAGTTTTTCAAGTTCTGCTCACTTGGATAGGGACATTACTTTGAATGACATGCTTGACATACTGTTTCAGGAGGTGTTGGGTTAATGCACTAATATTCCGAAAATTGGAGCTAGTGTTGTAGGATGTTCCCATAGGTAGCAAGTGAATGACCATTGCTGTTAGTGGTTGCAATTTTCTATCACCTATGTAACTTCTGAGAATTTGATATCAATTCTGAAGCAGTTCTAAACTAGAAAACTTACAAAGTTCTGAAGGTTGTGTTTGGTTCCTAGAAAGTACTAATGAAAGAAAAAATGCTAGAGAAGATGATTTTCTTATCTTTGGTTGTCTAATGAAATATCTCAAAGAAAATCAAATATAATGGAAAATAACTTGGAAACTTACATATTTTTCAATTATTTGATCTGTATATTGATGAGTTAAAATAAATAAAATGAATTTGAAGAAATAAATAAAAATAATATGTCGGAATGAACTCTATTTTTATTTTTTCTTGATTTTTTCATTCCTTGTACTTTTCCTCTCTATTTTCTTTCCCTTGCATTTTCCTTCATAGTTTCTGGAAACCAAACATAGCTGAAAGATAATTACAATTTCAAGATCTAAATGGTACAGAGTTAAATTTACTGTGTGAGTAGTTCTAGGTATCGAGTCTCAAGTATTCTCCAGCAGGTTAATTTTTGTTTTCCATAATTAAGTATTTATTAATAAATATATGTTAACCTTTTATTGACTGATTATGTTTTTGCAAAAAGAGTATAGGAGCATCCAAGAAGCTTAAAGAGAAGTGCACACGCTAGTTCACTAGTCACAAGAATTTCATCTTCAAATTTATGCTCGTCTGCCATGTTTCCACATGATTCTTTTTTTAGTTTTTACAGATTGCTATTAGTGTTCGAATTTATTTAAGCCGTCATATGAGAGTCGTTGGAATTTTTTAGTGTGGGTAGCTAGCAATATAAGGCATTACAAGTAATCAAAGGTTAAGACTTAAGATTGTATGGTTGTTGTTGCCATAATGTAAGCTCTCTTTACTCTAGTTGTTAGCAATTGGGTTCATTGACTAAATAGAAATTATGATCTAGGAGTTTCTGTACATAGAAAGGCATAAATTGCAAAGAAAATGAGGTGGACGCACATCTCTAGAAAAACAGAAATTACTGTAAATAAACTCTAACCATGACTTAGCAAAACACAAGATAAATCTAGACAAAATACCATATCACAATGGCATCAGTTGAACCTGCAGGTATAATTCCAAATCTAAACCGTTCATTTGGGAAGGAAAACTTGGAATCTTGATCTGTTGAGTTGTCAAAGCAACAGAAAAAGTAGGAGTTAGGACTCCTGCAGGATGGAAATAGTTAATTCTACCAAGAAGATTGTTAAGAGTAGGGAAAAACTCTCAGCGTACTAGACTAACGTTGAGCATAATCAACTTAGTTTATAAAGATATGGAACAAACTAACCTCTATCACACGATCTCTCTTCAGTTCCTGAAATTCCAGATAGGTCAGATTACCCGCCTTTACAACTATAACCAAACATAGACCTTCACATTTAATTATTGTACATACTGAGATTTAATAACCCAATTGGGTTACTTTTTGAACTTGATAGAAGAGGGGAGCAGTCTTCATTTCGACAGGAAGTTTCGGCATCTGTTTCATTTTGATCATGAACCAGGGCACTGTCATTACTCCCAAAAGAATGAACAAAGTCTGCAGGAGCAGGTGGATAAGGAGCTTTATGCCTTGAAGAGAGAAGTCCATTGAGAATCTCATTAAAGAAACCATCACCACCCTGGAACCACATTAATTTGCAAAATCTGAAGACTAGGAATTATATATGACAAAATCAATAAGAAATTAGCATACTGAAATTTAGAACATAGTTCAAAAAACTATCAAATGACCTAGCACTTTAACGACATCAAACCAATGAACAAATAAAGTTCCCCAACTTCTTCGTCAATGTTAAGGAAAAGACTAATAACGAAGAACTTGATCCACATGAACTACAAACTAGAGTTTGTGAAAAGTGAAAACTCATACAAAATATTACCATCCCCCAAATTCTTGATGGAGACATGTGTAGCATCAGGACTTCTATGGCAAACAACTGAGGCATTAACAACAAATAAACTACTTTACCAATTTTCATCCACAAGATGTTTACTCAAATAGTGATTTAAACATGTAAAGTACATGAAGATTTGTAATACCACCTACACATTTAGTATTGAAAATATCAATAGATGTATTTCCAAAATGTAGTAAAGTTATTGCTTGTTTGTCTGACATATTACTTGAGAGGGAACATTTGTAAATGCTCTGAAACGGTTGTAATGCATATTGCATCTTCTCCATCTTGAGAACATATCAACCAGTTGATCATTACAACATTTTCTCTCTTTGCAAGATTCTGTGTATGATCACATTAATTTACCAAAAGATATTGGTAGCCAAGGAAACAAACCTAACAGGTTGTGCAAACCAAGACTAAAGGGCGTTGATAAAACAAAAGTTAATCATTGAAAGCTTTAATACTAAACATAAATCTAAACTAAATTTGTAGAAATGAAAAGTTTACCGGTCTCCTAAAAAATTTAAGCCTTCAATTCAATTACACTTTTTGCAGAGTACAAAAAGTAAGGTTTGGAAACGATTGTTTTACAAGTTTATACACAAAAAAATTACTGGATCCTTTGTAAGGAATTACACTTCATGCTGAGAAACATCAAGAATATTTACCATTTTTAAGGCTGTGGAACAGGCCAAGACTGCTAAACTAGGTTCTTTGTAGAAGAGATACGGTTACCATCTCTTTTGTGGGGTTTGGGACAGGCCAAGACTACTTTGACACATTGCTTGTCTCACATTTTTCAAGACAGTTTGGTAGGAAAGAAATGCAAGAATTATTGAGAAAGTGGACGACTTGATACACGATGGATGACCTAATACATTTTTATTCCTTGTGTCTCACAACTTGATTGGAACTTGGCATGTAGGTTGAAAGGGTTGAAAAGGGAGTTGCTCCTTATTGGGGTTCCACCTTTACCGGGTTCATGCAAATGAAATTTCAGCGCTTGTGTGGATAACCGAATTAATGGCCTTGTAATTTTTCTCAATTATATAACCTTTACAAAAGAATTCTATACATGGAAAAGGCTATGAATCTACTAATATTTTTTCCCTATACAATCTATCAAATATTAAGCTAATTAAAATAACCATAAATCAAGAAAACAAATATGGAAATAAATGTGGACAGAAAAGCTGTTCATTAAATGGAAATAAATATGGACAGCAAAGCTGTCCATTGATAGCTCCCCTCAAATTGATGCGGGTTGATCAACGAGCATCAATTTGCTACTTAGGAAGCAATATCGATGACGAGTGAGAGCCTTGGTGAAGATATCAGCAATTTGTAGTTCAGTGGAAATTTGTGGAAGAGTAATAACACGAGCTTCAAAAGCTTCATGGATAAAGTGGCAGTCGACTTCAATATGCTTTGTGTGCTCATGATAGACAGGATTGGTCGTGATCTGAATAGCACTTGTATTATCGGCGTGTAAAGGTGCAAGATCGATCTCAGAGAAGTCTAACTCAGCAAACAAACCTCGAAGTCAAATAATTTCGGAATAAGCAAGAGACATTGCTTGGTACTCAAATTCTGTAGATGACTTAGAAACTCTGTCTTACTTCTTACTCTTCCAGGAGATCAATGCATCACCTAAGAACACATACCAACCAATGATGGAGCGACGTGTATCAACACAACAAGCCCAATCACCATCGCTATAAGCAACAAGGCGAGGAGGGCAGAAGTGCTCGACAGCAAAAGTTATATCTGGTCTAGTGATGGTGAGATAGACAAGACTACCCACCAATTTCTGATATAAACTGTGATCAACAAGTAAGTCACCCTCCTCTTTGTAGAGCTTGACATTTAATTCCATGAGAGTATCAACAGAGGTAGCTTCCTGCAGTCTAGTTGTAGCCACCAAATCACTAGCATACTTATGTTGATTTAGTGAAATACCATAAGGACTACGATGCACTTCAAGACCAAGAAAATACGTGAGAGACCCAAGATCTTTCATATGAAATAATTTTGAGAGATGGGCCTTGAGTTGGTCAACTAAAGCAGAATCAGAACCAGTGATCATAATATCATTAACATAAACCAAAAGGACAACAATACCCGCCGGTTTTCGAGAGCGACGTGCAGGCTGCAGGTCGCTACTGACTAACTTATTACGGTGCATTTTTGGGGGGGATCAGATAACGAGTGAGCCACCATAAGAGATTGTGGGCGGGATCAACTCGTATACACCATGTGAGACCCGGGAAAAAGCTAAAAATTTTAAATTTAGATTGGAAGGGCAAAATGGTAATTTTGTCGAATGGAACCAGAGCTAAAACACAGAATTTTTAGATCTCGGATAATGAAAACGAGGACTTCAGTTGAAATCATCTTGCAAAATCCGGTCCACCAGGCAATTTGGTTGGTCAGAGACAATGTCGGATTTTCTCGAATTTAAGAGGCAGCAGTCGAGTGGACCCCAAAAACGGGATTTTTAGAAAAATCCATAAAAATGTCAAATATTTAAAGAATGTCCATTTAAGATAGATGAAATTTAAACCGGGACGAAATAAATTGTTTCGAGACCTTGGACGGAGAAAGCCGTGACACGTGGCGCGATATGAGCCACGTGTGCGTATAAATATCAAGAAAATATCTAAAATCAAAAAGATCTCACAATTTGGTCTAGAACAAAACGTTAGAGAGTGAGAGAGGAGGGAGAAAAAAAGCAAGCTTCTCCGACGATTTTACGAGGTTTGGCCAATTCGGAACTCGAACGGTGAGGACAAAGCTGCTCTACTGTGACGAGAGGCTGCTGGCATGGAGTACGGAATCCGCAGATTTCGCGAGGTCAGGTTTGGGTTTTCACGGAAGCCCAGAAGGCGGTGTCGAGAAATCAAACGCTATTTGAAGGTAGGGTTTTCTCCTACTCGGTTTAATTTACGTCTAAGGGCATGTGTGTGTATGTCGAGGGAGTCACATCCATTTTCCCCTTGACCCTATGACGTGTTTTGATATAACTTGGTCATCACTCATCGAATTGAGTGATTCAAATTTCACAGGTAAGCTAGACTTATAGGAGGCATATCTCCCTTGAAATAGGTATATCGAGTGATCCCTTCGGACTGAAAAGTCGTTCAAAGTGGGCGACACGTTATAATGTGCGCCCCGAGAAGTGCAGATTGGGACCCATGATTGTCGTTTTACGATTGTTGGCCTTGACTTGGGATGGTCATAACTTCTTTGTCCAGAACTACATTTAGTGTTCTTAGGCTCTTATGGAAAGCCCATTTAGTCGAATTTCGGCCGTGTGCTGTGGATGGCCGGTGGGTGATCGTAAATTTCTTGAAATCTATGTTTTTGCACCAAGTGTGCAGAAGTTTCTTAATTGTGTCGATGTGAATAAGCTAGGGTTTGACATGACCATTGCATGGCATGTTGTAGGCTGTGTATTGAGTAGGAATTTCCATGAGTTAGCTGGGAAGGAATTTGTATGACATTATTTGTTTAGTCATAGATTGATGGATGCTAATATGCTTGATACGATATCAATATATATATTGGCATGAAATATATGGAACTTATATGCTTGTGATATATGTTGCATGGTAATTGACATGAAGTACAACTGATGAGAATGGTTCATGTAATGTGCATCATACATGTAACATGAGAAATTACAGTGACATTAACAATGCATATGCACAGGGACATCAGCATATTGGGTGTGTGTGCATGGGTATGGTCATCCATCATCAGTGTTGATGAATGGGTAGTGAGCTTGTACTTTGACGGCCTCCATAAATGTCTCACGATTAAAAACATAAAAAGAAATATAAATAATGTGTGTTAGGTAGAGCAAGAAGGGGACCGTTAACCCCCTCAGGTGAAAGCATGGAACATGAGTGTAAGAGACCCGCGGTGTGATCCGAAAAGTTCTGTGGGTGTAAGAGACCCACGGTGTGATCAAGTTACGTAAGGTGTAAGAGGAAGCGTGATTGTGATCAGAAAAGTTACGTTACCCAAAGAACCGCAGTCATGGATTATCACATAGACTTCGAGTTATGTGATAGGAGTCGGGATTGACTCATGATTAGTTGCCCATTAGCACTTGCATTGGAGTGCGGTGAGCCTTGATGGGGCTTGAGTATATGTGTGTCGTTGATACTGCAGTGACCAGGTTGTCACCGGCATAGGCATGTATGAGGGAGTCGGTGAGTGACTCGGGATATGGGCATAAAGACATTTCATGCATGACATACGACATTCATATAAACATTTTCACTTGGATGTGTATGGATTGGTTTGATCATTGTATGAGCACTTTCGGGGTGGGAGTAACCCTTAATAGGAGATTATCCTCTTTGGGCTGCTCACCCAGTCGGCGTGGGACCACTTTGGTCTGGTCGAGTGCGGCGGGGCCCCAGGCTAGCGGTCAGGACAGCGTATGAAGAAGAAAGTAGGATGTGGCTTTGGACCATATTTTGTATATGTATATTATGTAAAAACTGTGAAAATTTTAAATTTAAATTTTTCAAAAAAAAAAAAAAAAAAAAGGGCAAAACGGTAATTTAGAATAGTCCGAAGAAAAGTTGGGATTTTTCTAGATCTCGGATGTGAAACGGATTACCCAAGCTGTTGGAATCGATCTCGCGAGAAATCTAGCTACTCGGTCGATTTTGTTGGACTGAGGCCGGTCGAATTTCACGTGTTGAGACAAGCGGGTGTCGAGGCGACACATGGCGAGCCATGTGGGTGACACATAGCAAAACCCATGTGTGTCACGTGCATGGAAAAGGCCTATGCATGTGGGACACATGGCGAGCCCGTCATCACGTGGCCCAGCACAGGACCTATAAATGGGAGTTCCCATTCGGTTTGAGAGCGACAAATTCAATTCATGGGGGAGCAAACGAGGAGAAGGAGGAGGAAGGGGAAAGAAAGGGGAGGAAAGGAGCAGAGAAGGAAGGGAGGAAAGAAGAAAAGGAGAAAGGGAGGAAAAAGAAAAGAAAGGGAAATAAGAAAGAGAAGAAGAAATGGGAGGAAGAGGAAAAAGAAGGAAAAGGAAGGGTGTTGCGTGAGTGAAGCGGAGACCGACGTCGAAAGAACCCGGAAGCTGGCAGCTCTGAGAGGTGGGTTTCCTCTACTACGGTTATTTACCGCCTAGGGGCTTTTGTAGCCAGCCTCACGGGTTTCGGTCGGTTTCAGGCGAATTGTATGTGTGTGGTTTTGTTTGTGATTGTGTGATGGTGGGCCGGTTTCATAAGGGTTTTGGGGCCCATCCAGAAACTAAACATTGTGTTTCGAGATAGCAAAATCCCGAGCAAAATGGCAAGCGGGTGTGCCAATTTCGCACACCACCGTGGAATAAGCCGGAATCAACGGAATGGCCTTAACTTTCTCGTCCGGGCACTCGATTAGCGCGTTCTTAGACTCTACGGAAAGCTTCGTCAGTCTAAGATTTAATAAGATAAGTGCTCATCCAAAATGTAGGCTGAACATTGAGACGGGTCACGGACAGTTGAGGAATGGTCCGTTCTAGTTTCCGGAACTTCTGTTTTCGAACCCCAGGTTTATATGATATTGGGGCTATATAGCTGAAGCAGGGGAATTGCATGTTGGATGTTTTGTGTGCTATTTACAAAAACTGGAGCTTTAAGGACTAAGTCAGGATTCCTAACAAACCAAGCATGGCGGATTTATGGCAGAACCAGCAATGTACTGTTATTGCCATAAAATTCAAAGAACATATGAATATGTGAAATTATGTGACATATGTGTGATAAGTGAAATGATATACATTGGGGCACATGCATGAGTTGACACCAACTATGTCTCGGCACAGAGATATGAATTATAGCATTGCACTAAGTAATGGTTGGAATTATGTTAATACATGCTTGAATGATGTGTTGACATGAATGAACTGAATGATAGAAAAGATGTAGTGCATGCTTATGTGATGTACTGATTTGAATGTATGCTGATGTTGAACTGAATATGTGGAATGTAGTGTGCATTAGACATGATTGTTCATAGCACACACATAGTGTATGGTGTAGAATGTCCATGTAGAGGTCTTCATACATTGGTCATGGGTTTGAGTGCAATGGCACAAATTGCATTGCATTGGTGTCTTGATAACACGCATTACATGGGTGTGTGTACATGGTCTTGGTTTGGCCTTCGCGTTTGGTGCAAAAATACGTGTGGGCTTTGGGAATGTAGCACGAGTCGATTGAGTTCCACAATGTTAAATGAAAATGGAAAATGAAATGTGTCGGGGCGTAGCAAGTAGGGGATAGATACCCCCCTCAGGTGAAAAGCTTGAAAACCACAGTTCAAATGACGTATCCAGATGAAAGCAGAAAAATGTCGGAGGGTGTAGAGACCCTCGGTGAGACCCGAAAAGTTATGTTTGCCCAGACCGCAAAGCGATTAAATAAATATCACATAGACTACGGGTGGTGAGATGGGAGTGGAATGACTTCGATGAATTTCCATTAGCACTTGCAGCGGGTGGTGGGTCGGAGGAGTTGACACAGTACATAGGGCATGTAGTGTCGTCTCATACATGCATGTAGTTTTTTTCTTCCATGATAGGACAACATTTATGCACGGATTGGTTGTTGGTTTGACTGTGAAATGATCATTTGCATGCGCACCTAGGTGGGGAGTAGCCCTTGTAGGATTTATCTCTACTGGGCGTTAGCTTACCAGTTAGTGGGATCCCCTTTCGGTGCAGGGACAGATGCAGAACAAGCGGGGCTCCTTAGAGCCCGGGATATGAAGCGAAATTTGGACCTTGATTCATGTTTTGTGTATATATTAGAAACAGCCCAAGTTTTAATATATGTTTTAAGAGTGATGTAATAACTCTTGAATCTATAGAAATGTATGGTTTTGGTAACTGTATAGACGAGTATGGATGATAGGCTCTATTGGGTCATTTTACTCATGTATGGGTCTCATGATATGAGACACACAGGTTTTCGTAGGTTGACGGTGGTCAACGGGACACCCGGGTTTTAGGGCGTCACATATTAGAACAATCAGTTTTAATATATCATTTTGTATAAGAGTGTATAATTGAACTCTTGTAAACATATCAATACATAAGCATGTATAGTATTCAGGGTATGGTTGAATGGGGCCGAGTGGTCGCTATGACTCATGAATGACTCGATGTGGTATATTGTTATACAAGTTGTATTTTGGATAGAGCTTCTCGTCTGAGAGGAGACTGTCCCGGGTCCCTGGTAAATTATGGATCTAGATAAATGGGACATGATGGTGTGTCGGGTGCAGGCACCCACCGGTTTCCAGCGAGGTTGACGGGTTGTCGATGGGACCCCAGGGATAGTGGTGTCACCGCATACCTAGATTCGCGAGAAGCCTGGCTTGAGGAAGATTTAGGGACTGTTACTTTCGAAAAGGAGGGATGACCATAGTAGAAGAAGAGGGCTCAAATGACATAAGAAAAAACTGTTGATTTTCAAAGAAAATAACATTCCTAGAAATGCGTGTATGATGTAATGTAGGATCATAGCAAACAAATCCCTTTTGACACATATTATATCCTAAGGATGCACATCTAACAGATTGAGCGGATAATTTATGTCGCTCATGAGGAGGCATATGAACAAAACATACCCAATCAAAGACATGAAAATTATTGTAACTAGCTTGCTTAGCAAACAAGCCGAAATAGGGAGACTCCATGTGTAAAACTTGGGAAGGTAAACAATTAATCAAGTGAGTAGCAGTCATTAGAACCTCAACCCAAAACATGGAAGGAACAGAAGATTCTTACAAGAGAGTACATACAACATCAAGAAGATGATGATTTTTGTGTTCAACTACTCCATTTTGTTGGTGTTATAGCATATATCTACTTTACACATAGAGTTGTAACCTATTAGGGAGGTTAGATTGGCTTTTGTGTGTGTGTGTGTGCGCAAATATATATATATATATATATATATATATATATATATATATTCATAATGGATCGATGAAAAATACAAGGAATTCATTCCTCCAATTCTTGTCGTTTTTCTACATGGTATTAGAGACATGGAAGGTTCGGGGGAGGCTTTTGCAGTGTTTTTTTTTCCGGCAACACATCTAGTGGCTAAGTCCCTTTTTGGCCACCCCACCTTCGTCACAAACAGATTTAAAACCTTCCACCACAATCAGAACACCTCGCCGCTACCGAAAAATGTTTTCAATGAACTTTTCCGACGATCACCTTAACTCCTACCGGCAACCCCACCATTAGGTGCACTGTCCCCTGATCTACCCGTCGGAAGGAACCTCGACAACAACAAGCAATCCACGTGCCTTTCCTTTCTCCGACCAACCACCAGGCCGCGCTGGAGTGTGCGTGAGCAATGGTGGCCCTCCCGATATAGTTCACCTCCCGGGTTCGCCGTCTGCCCGACAAGAGCCCATTCAGTACCTCACTTTGACATTCAAGCCAGCCAACCCAGTGTTTTGCAAACATTGTAATCAACGACCTTCTTTTACGGGGTTTTGCTTGTCTTCCTTGATTTCTTCAAGGTCCCGTAAGTGTTTTGTGGATTGTGGGGAGCCCCGAGTTACATTCTAGTGTAATGTTTTTCATGTGGAAAGGGTGGTACGTTTTCCTTTGAATCCCACTGGTACTACGGTATTTTTGGTTTTCAATTCTATGATTAACACGAAACCCTTAGGAGGAGTTGTGTTATTATTGTCATAATCAAAGAATATCTCTGCCGAAAATAATGATTGTGGAATAAATGAAGAATTTTAGGCGGTGACATGCAGTGCTTGGTAAAAAAACCACACTTCCATCGCCATATTAAGTGTTGAATTGAAACTTGGCTGCATGTTTTTCTTTTTCATCTTCCTCAGTAGATTAAGTCAATACAGGCCGCATTTTACAATGGGCAATTCAGTTATTTCAGTTCCGGCCGTAAGCCACCTACTTCATTGCCTTGAGACTAGTTGAGCATCTTGCGTGTGCTTGAGTGGGAATGATTGGTTTCTATATATGAGATACTTTTGTTCTGTTAAAGTTTACGATTCTCTTTTGTTAATTAAGATTCAATTAACTTGTTTTTTCATTGAGTATCTGGTTTTTGTTATTTATTTGAGTTAAGAATCTTCAGGAGCAGGATATTGAGGCCAGAGACAGAGTGGGTTATAAATATTCATGTTTCAAAGTCTCCAACCCTGTTTGTTGTTATGGAGTGTTGCCCCATTCAGGCCATTATGTTACAGGGTTATCATTTTCTCTCTTTGTTGAAGGGCTGTATCACTCCCATTAACTATCCTCGTTGGGGCCCATGGTCGTATCCAGTATCTTCAGGCTAAGTCGCGTTAGTTTGAGTCCCATAGTCAATATGACTTAAGCTCCTTTGAGTTAGTTCATTCTGATGTTTGGGGTCCTTGTCCAGTTTTGTCTCCGACTGGGTTTAGATATTTTGTTACCTTTGTGGATGATTTCTCTGGTGTCACTTGATTTTATCTAATGATAGAGTCAAATGACCCATGTAGAGGAAGATGAAATAAAACATGTGTTGGTTTTACCTGACTCGACGAGTGTAGTGATAGAAGTAAATGCAGACTTAAGTGATTTCTAATAATGAATAGACTAAAATCTTTGATTTTTATTCTGCAACTTCCTACAATTCCGACGTACATGTCCTGGATTATGGCAATAATGACACCGCAAACTCCTCACGAGGTTTATTATTATTCATAGAAGCATATCTAACTCGAACATGCCTGAATCAGAAATGCGAAAAATAGGATCTTGCGAGAAAAGAACCACACTTTCCACGAAAAAATACACGATAATGGATTTGGCTCCCAAAGGCAACAAATCACCTCTCCATGTCACCTAAATCTTGAAGGAAATCAAGAAAAGGAGAAACCCTGAAAACTAAAAATTTTACTTAGAACACAAAAGTCTGAAAACCATTGTTAAAGCATCGGTACAAGAAGATGTGGGTGGCTAGGGGCTTGGTCGTGAGTTGGCGAGAAATGCGGTGGAGAGATACGGTCAGGCGTTGGCTCTGAGAAGCACTCCCGCAGCGTCGTGCGAGTAGGAAGCAGAGCTTATCTGCGCAGTCGGCACGTGTGACTCACATGCACCTCTTCTGGCCACCGAACTTGGTGATTGGGGTTCTGGGAGGCAGCGCACCTTCCCATAGACGGTGTGGGTCCCACGCTCTCCGAGCTTTGTATTTCAAAAAACACACCTTTTACCCCTACCTTCTGAAATTCCTTCAAAAATTTTGCCTTTTTTCTCACAAATTCAAATACAGGCCTACGATACCATGCAAAACGAAGGGAGAATTGGAGGAAAAGAATTCCTTATGTATTTCATTGATCCATTATGAATATATATATACAGTCAATCTAATATTCCTAATAGATTACAACTTTATAAAACAAAGTTTCCTAATAGATTACGACTCTATATGTAAAGTAGATATTTGCTATAACAAAAATAAATAAACAAATAAACAACTCATTTTTGTTGCAAAAATTAAAAATCCTTTTTGAAATATGTATTGATTAATCAAACATGAAGAAATCAACGAAATGTCTATGTGAACTTTCCATATTATCTAACTGAAATGATTAAAAATGTCATATAAAATTCTTTTATCAAAAGCTTGTGGAACAAATAAATAAATACAAATCGCCATTTTGCTTCATCAAAATAGACATGAATATTTTATATATATATATATATATATATATATATATATATATATATATATATATATATATATATATAGAAAACAAACTAGACAATTACAAATATTTGTTTCCTATAATATAATTGTAATCAGAATTAATTGAAGGAAAAATTGTATCTTTCATTGATCATAAACAACCTATTTATATACAAGACAATCCCAAACCAAATAAGAAAGAATATGAAGTTTCCTAACTCTACATGTTTCCTTTTCCCAACTAGTTTCTTATTCTACAATACTATAACACTTCCCCTCAGTAGGGCGTAGATGTTGATAAATGCACAGCTTAAAGTGTTTGCGTCTTAGCGTCGGCTGTCCACATACATTCCCAACACCGAAGCAAACTTAATGCTAGGTCCACAAAGTGTATTTGTGAAACCCCGGAAGATCCAGATTTCTGAGGAAGGGTAGAACGGTAAATTTTGGTCAAAAATCCGGAATTTTTCTAGATCTCGGATGGCCAAGAAAGCGGACTCTGCCAGATTTGGAATCGTCTCGCGAAATCTAGCTACCACGTTGACTTTCGTCAAATTCCGAGACAGTCGGAATTTCACGTTTTTCGAGACACAGAGTAGTGCGGGACACTTGGCATGTAATGAGTGGCTCACAGTGTGACACGTGTCAAGTGTAAGATAAGTCAAACAATGAGCTCAAGTGTGGGTCATAGGTGACATGTGGCATCATGTCATTGAAGGGAAATCCATGGTACATGAATAAGAGGATAAGGTGTAATCCTAAGGGCCACTAAAAGTGTGACATGTGACAAGTAAGATGACATCTCACTTGACCTCTATCTTCTCCCAACCGGTTTGGGAGGGAAGAGAGAGAGAAAATAGAGAGAGAAAAGAAAGGAAGAGGAAGAGAGTTTGAGAGAGAGAGATACACCTTCTCTCTAGGTTTCCGACGATCGATGTTCAGGTGAATCGTGAGCAAAAATGAGATTAATCACACTTGCAAGACTCACGCGTGGGTCACCGGGAATGTGGGTTTTGGCAACTCGGAGGTGAGAGTCTTCTCCTACTCGGTTATTTCTTGTCTAAAATACTATAAAATGGTTTTTGGTGTTGTGAGGCCGGGAAGGGCCATGGATTTCGGTTCCAATAAGTGGAACCGATGCTTGATGAGGGGGCTGCCCATGGACAGCCCACGGACTGGTTTGGGACTGTTAAAAACAGTCTGGATTGCTTGTTGGACCAAGATTGTCCATGAGAAATTGTTTGCATGTTATTGCTTGGTAGTTAAATAACAAGTTTAAGTTGTTTGTGTGTCATTGATTGGCAAATGAATGGCACATAATTGTGCATGAGTGAGGCCATTACATGGCTCGTTGGAGGCTAGTCTTGGACAAATGGCGTCACCACTAGGCCTAGGGATTTGTGTATCATTACCTGAGTGGTAGTGACTTGTGATGTCCATGTGACTTTTCTTGAATTAGATAGCATGATATCGTTTAAAATAGAATGAAACGAGTATTGTGTGGAAAATGATATGTTGATGTACTAAATTGATGTTAACGAGTGTTGAATTATGAAATATAATTGTGTATAAGCCATTGGAATTGGATATATGAATTGGCATCATTGCATTCATGTGCACGGTGACATCACGTCGAGTTGGGTGTGAGTGCACGGTATGGTTGTTCACTACTCTTGGTAAGTGTGGGTTGAGTTTGTCTTTAGGACTACATCTTCAAATCATAAAATGAAAAGTAATTATGTGTCTTGGGGCGAAGCAAGAAGGGGGTTGTTAATCCCCTCAGGTGAAAAGCCTGGAATTCGGGTGTAGGAGACCCGTGATGATATCAAAGAGTTACATTATTGGGTGTAAGAGACATGGTGTAAGCCAGAAAAGTTACGTACCCCGAGAAAACACCATGTTATGTTTATCACTTAGACTAGAGTTAATTGATAGAATTAAGGTGACTGGGTTGGCTCTGATGGCAAATTTGCATTGGGTGTTGGTGAGTCGATAAAGTCTCGGTATATGGGTGTCATTGGTATTACCGGTGATGATTGCCACACTGGGCATAGGCATGTGTGAGGGAGTCGGTGAGTGACTCGAGGTATGGGCATGGAAACATTTCATGCATGATACAAATCATTCCATGTGTGCATTGTAAATTGTATGGAATGTGGATGCTGTGAGGTGTCATTGCATGTGCATTTTAGGTGGGGAGTAGCCCTCGTGGAGGAATTGACTCTTGGGCATTGCTCGCTATCGTGGATCCACTTTGGTGCGAGGAGTATTCGAAGCAGCGCTCAGAGGCAGCTTTTGAGAAAAGCGGTTGGCAGGCGCTCATGTATGGGTCTCATGATCACGAGACACACGGGTTTCCAGCGAGGTTGACGGTGTCAGCAGGACCGCGAGGGTCGGAAGTACAACATTTTCCTAAGTTATTCACGAACAAAAAGGGATATAAATGTTATTTCTCCATCACCAGAAATTCTTTCATTCAATGGATGTCACTTTCTTTGAAACAAACCATATTATCCCAATCTTACAATTAAGGGGAGAAAAATGGCTTGAAAATCCTATAATTGGGATTGGATAACCCTCATTGACACTACATCAGAAACTCCAAGTTCTCTAAGTCCTATTCTCACTTTTGTTCCAAATTCAAGAGTCATCGAAAGTCCATTGTCCTTTCGTTCAAATCCCAGAGTCAAGTGTTTGAGAAGTCCCGACTTGTGTCCCGAAATAAAGGAGCTCCCGAGTCTATTCTAGGAGAAAGGCGGCTGAAAGACGATCCTGAGACTATACCTAAAAAGTCCCGACTTGTGACAAAAGGGATGTACATCGAGCACGGCGAAACCTAACGAGCCTTCCATGAACCACGATACCATGTAATCAAGAAATTAATTGAAGAAGAATCGTATCTTTCATTGATCCACCGAACAACCTATTTATATCTGAACAATCCCAGACCAAATAGGAAAGAATATGAAGTTTCCTAACTCTACATGTTTCCTTTTCCCAACTAGTTTCTAATTCTACAATAGTAAAACAATAATGATTGTATCCATGTGTAGGAGATTATTAGAGACATTGTTGTAAAGTATCAACAACTATATATTATCTAGGTTAACTTACCTTAGATGGATATGGTAGCTCGTGATTTAAGGATCTGATTTTGGATACTCTTTTTGTATATATACGTGACAGATTCTTGTAAAAGATGAAGAAAAACTTCAAAAGCTTCATGAGTATCAGAGCTAGTATGATCTTGTCACCAACCTTTTCTACTCCATCCTTTTATCCTCTTTTCCTTTGGACTTCATCTGTCCTCAATAAATTTGAACAGGCCTCTTCTATTAGTGGACCTCTTGCCTAACTCCTCCAGTCCAGAATATTCAGGCCTCCACGAAGAATAGCCTTATCCGGTAAACCAACCACAGGGGTGTTGTTCAGCAAGGTGATTATCCAGTTTAACAACTTCGTGTTAATCAAATACTTCCATCTTCTTGGATTGGCTAAGTTCTAGGGCATCTGATCATATGACAGCTGATAGAACTTTGTTTTCATCCTATTATCAATATCGTGGTACTCTTACTGTTCGCATGGCAAATGACACTTGTTCCAAGTGGCTGGAGTGCTTACTAATAAATTTATCAGAACTTTAGCTCTCTAATATGTGTTGTTTGTTCTGAATTTGGATTGCAATTTACTCTTAGTTAGCAAGTTGAATAGAGACTTGAATTATGGAACTAAGTTTTTGCTGCCTCTTGAGTTTGTGCAAGATTATACCTTCTCAGAGTTAATAATCATCCAATAACTTCAGAGTGTAGAAATCTTGGAGTCAGAATCTCATTGTCAGTTTTAGTGGTTTTGAGTCATTTTGATTAATTCAATCAAGAGTTAGTACCATAATGATGTGGCACTACCATCTAGGTCATCCAAACTTCTCATATCTTGAGCAGCTTATTTCCATCATTATTTATCAATAAAAATACAAATTATTTCAGTCACGATGTATGCCAATTATCAAACATACAAGCCATTGCACCCAGACCTCATACTCCATCTCTCTTTTCTCTCATCCGCTAAGGGATATTTGGGATACAAGATTTGAAAATATCACTAGGGCACACGATTGAGTTGGACATTTCTCATGAAAAACAAGTCTAAAACCAGTCAAATCTTCCAAACATTCCATAAGATGATTCAGAATCAGTTTCAAACCAATATTCAAGTTTTTAAAACTAATAATGCCCAAGATTTCTTTAGACGCACCCAACAAAATGATGTGACTGACACTCAAAATAAACCCGCAGCGGTGGCGTCTATTATTATCTATTGTTTATAAATTTGGGAGATTAATCTAACGGCTGTCGCGATCAAATATTGAACCATCAATTGAGACATGACCCAAGGTTCTTCTATCCATCTGTTGTGTATTAAGTATAACGGAGTGGATGTTTGTGTCATCCGTTGTTTTTTGAAGCAGACGATCTGGTCGCAAGTCGTTTTCTGGGTTGTTGCTTGGACAAAGGATATAAATGTTATTGCTTATCTACGAAGTTAACTCATTCATGATTGTGCTTGGCGGCTCTAATATGTACGTGGCGACGCATTCAGGAGAATAAACGATTCTTGTGGTTGTTTGTACTAAATGTTTTTATGAAGGTGGTACTCGGGGATATTACCATAACGACGATTGTTAAATGAATGTTGCCGACGTTTCGAATCTGGATTGGTGTTTTAGGTGACGTGTTAAATAAAGAACAGTTTGTTCTGACGCGACGGCACAGGCGATGGACACGGCGCGGCTGCAACAAATCAAAGTCCGACTGACTCAAGTTTGACAAACTTACAAGGTAAGTTCGTTTGGCTCTTTGCGGCGACTTCGCGGACACTAGTCTGTCAAAATCGAATCATCAGGTTCTGGCAGTGAAGGACCGATAATCAGGCCCTGGACAACTAATTCGTATCAAAAGATATAAGTTCTTGTACAACACCCCAGCTACTGAGGCGCCAAATCAGGCTTGCCGAAGGTGTTTGCGGAAAGTAGGATGAATATTGCGATTTGCAGCAAGGAAATAACACTATTGGATGAAATAATGGATTTCTCAAACTCATATAAACATATGATGTTGAAGAGAGGTTTAAAAAATAAGCAAAAGGGGTTATAATCTGTGGGTTGATTATCTAAAGCTTTATTTTGTTGCCAAACTAAAAACTATTCATATCTTAACCTAATGCAGGTAGTGAGATTGATGTTGTTAACTACAGTGAAAGAAATATTGTTTCTACAAATAAGGATCTTTCACGTAAGTTGTACATGAATAAACCACAGGTTTGAAGGCATTCACTCAATAAAGTGTCTGACACAAAAATCTATATGAAATAAATCTTATATGACGCCAAGAAAATAACCTAGACTTTTTAGATTGAATGATTTCAGGTTCAGACAAATGATGGTTATACTCGATACCAGCGATCACTTTTGTTTGTCATTCAACTACCAATAAGATCTATTTAACAATGATTATGTGGATGTTATGGTCTCTTTGTTGATTGTGAGAAGAATGATATGTGACAATCTTTCTCAAGAAATTTAGAAATCAAACACTTGCAGGAACTTCAAATTGCTTCTGGGATGAATCAGTGAATCAAACAATGGTATTTCTATTTCTCAGGCTTTTGGTTCTAACAAAGAGGCACGAAATGAGTGGATCTGAACGGCGAAACTTTAGTTATTTGCTGAAACTTGGGTGTCCGAGGAGAAGTTGTTGATCAAGATGAGTGCAGAACAAATGGTAGGAAGGATTAATTGCCAACGAAGACTTGGTTATGGGTTTTGTTTATTGACATTGTTGGCCAATTCTTGAACAAGCCCTCAAAAGACACATTCGGTGGCAATGCTGTACTTTGTCTGCAAAGTGGATCAGTAAAGAGACAGTGTTAAAAAGAAGATCTTTGTGGTTTAGTAGAGGAGTTTATCTGGATCATTGGTGGGTGGATTTACTGTTGGGCGAAGGTCGACATTTGATGTTGTTGTTTGATGGAAATTTGGTGACTTAGGCGCAATAAGAAACAAGAAGTTATTTGCTCCGCGTGAAGCGAGAATTTGGACTTAACATTGGTTACGAGAATACGATTTAAAGCGTTTGCTAAACACACAAGAATGCGGTTGGCTTTGTTTGATTGACAGGTTGAACAAACCCTATAAAAGTTCTATCTGATAACTGTCATCGTAACGTTGCAAAAATCAAGGGCATCGTGTTGGGACTGACATGTTAAATAAACAGACATTTCATAATAAAGAAAGATTAAAAAATTGATCGACGCAGGGCATGTTTAAATTCCTAATAACAAATGGAATATCTGGCAGGCTTTGTAATCTGTTTCTATGAGCTAAGATTGTGAGGATTTGATTATTTGTATATATGTTAAGGCTGGGGGATGCGCAAGCTGAATAATTAAATATTTGTTTCTGTGTGATGCATCATCAGCAGAGATTATTGGGCATTCTTCTTAAGTGTAAACCAGTATATATTAGTAAGGTGACATAAGATGGATATGGTAGTTCCCATGATTTAGGATCTAATTTGGATCTGTTTTGTATATATAAATGTAGTTTTAATAGAGACAGAAAACTTTGCGACTAATGCATAATATTATTGTGTGACATTTGATAGTTTCAACTCTGGTTTTAAAACAAAGGTAACATCATATCTTTTGAGCAGGGTGTGACAAACAAGAATATCTCTAGTAATTAAAATAAATTATGAATGATTCAGTTTTAAGTTTGACAAAAACGAAGAATAAACATGTTTTGTTTTCATTTTTATTTTGATGTTTAAAAGGTGTATTTATTAAAATAAATAGTTTCGAGACTTTAATTGGCCTTCCTTTATTTTCTAACAATTTAATCGAATTTTCGTTTGTTTAAATGCTATGTCCATCTCTTATTATGAAATGGGGAGAAATAATGTTTTTCTTTATTGAATAGATAAACTAAAATATAGAAGACTTTATATATGCATCGGGAAGGCATAAAAACAAATAAAGGAGAGTATAAAAGGAAGGAAAATATATATACATATAAAGATATATTGTGAAATGAGAGAGAAAGAAAAGAGAAGATGTTTCTTTATTGAATGGATAAATTCACGTAATATAGAGGCAGCGCACATATGTGGGGAGGCATGAGAGAGTGGCAAAATGAGAGGGAGAATGTTGAAGAAAGGAAGGAGATAAACCGAGGAATATCTTATGATTCGGCCTCCCCTCTAATTTGGAGCATATGGCGACACATTCTGAATATCTTGAATCTTTGGACCTCGGAGACTTAATAAAGCGCGCTAGTTGGTCACTCGAGTTATGAAAACTAGTGATGTAAAAATCTTGTGAGATGATATTCTCTCAGATTAGAAGTGGCGGTTCGCTGGCTATGTTGTCAATCTGTGAGAGGGTGGATTCGAGGCAGTGTGTAGAGCATGGACATGCACTGTTATTGTTTGCCGCTGAATATTAGCTCCTAGAAATTGTTTTGACCATATGAGTTAACCAGGTTGCTGAATAGCAACAATCCCACTGGCTTCAACATAGACACAGCCACTTACATTGTTTCCTATTCCTAGATGTGGTTAACATAAATGAAGCACGATATTATGAAATGGAAAATTATCTGATGAGCTGTCTGCATCAGTATCAAACAACACAGGTGTGTTTGTGTTTTATACCAGCACCCTGACAGATGTTTCTGCTTTGTTATAACGGAGGATGCAGATCACGACATTCGGTGACTATCACATGGTGGCTATGGAACTTTTGACCAGCTCAGGAGGAGGGTTCAGGTACAGATGGTGAGGTAGTTCGACCTCCCGCTGGTCGTCGATATCTCCCAAATCTAAATGGGGGCTCCCCATCCGGTCTGAAGCTTGACGTTCGGATTAGCAGAAGTATCTACAGGGTTCTGATCCCCAGCATCTGGAAATTCGCCAGGGTATAATAGGGCGGCTGTGTACGGGACACAATACCTGTGGGGATTAAACTAGCTATCTCAATTCCCATAAAGTACTTGAGTTTCCCAGTGTAACGTGGGTGGTTGAAGAGATGTTGTTTAAGTTTAAGTCTAATCGATGCTGTTATAACAATGTCGTCCCTAAACAATCGGATAGATACTCTGTGGAATGTATGATAATCAAGTGAAAGTGGTAAAGTGTGCTAAGGTCATACCAAACTCCTATACCCGCAGACTAAAGTGGCCCAAACCGGGCTTAAGGGATTTGCAAACTGTATAAGAACGACATAGCACACCTTATTGAGACTCCTTGACCAACAAACCCCGGTAGTTGCTCATATATGCCATATGGCGAGGTTGCCGGCAGAAGCATTCTGAAGTGCCTCACCGGTGGTACTAACGGCTAAGATCTGATAACAGCCATAGAGAAGAGAAGACGCATGGAAGCCATCTTGGGAACAGGAGAAAAAATGTCATAGTAGTTGGAACCATATATGAAGCTGCCTGACAGCTTGTTGGAGCCTTGGGCGGATTGCATCTTGTTTGGACACAAATGCTGGCATTATGAGCAAATGGCGACCAATGGGAGACTTGCATTGATAATTGGCTGAATCTATATTATGATAAGATCTGGCAGTGTTTCTTTATTGTTTTCTTTCGGCTTTGGATAAGAGGGCCTCATGCCTGAGTTTTACAAAGATAAACATAAGACAAGGTGGAAATAAGCGAGAGAAAATAGTGAAGATAATATGATGGGGGTTATGAGAGGAATGAGTACCTTTCTGGCGACAAAATTATTAAGATCGGGGCGACAAGGCGGGTCGTGGAGGGGAGGCGCCATAGGAGCTTGGTCGGCGGGAGGCGGTGGCTGTCACATGGGCAACAGAACGATGCAGTAATTCGAGGTGGAGTGGCGGGATTACAGGATGAGGTATCTGCAGACGGGATGAAGGGTGGGAGTATGTCAACATCAGTGGAGGATGAGTTCATTGTGGAGTGTTAAATGACTGACACTGCAGTAAAACTTATAAGTTTGGGTTTTGATGTAGTTATCTCTTTCTTCTTGTTCTTTCCCCTCCTACTATCAAAATCTGAAATTTGTCTGCATAGAAGTAAGAGAGTGAAATAATCGAGAGTCTTTGTGGACTTTGAATGTGCTGTGAGTTAAAATTACGAGAGAGGAGGGGTTTGGGGAACATGTTTTCTTGCCTCAGCAAACTAATAATTGTTAGCAATACATTCTCCCCCAAGCTCGAGCTTGTAGGATTTTGGTTTTAATATAAATAAATCTTAACCACGAGTGAGAAACATAGAAGAGTTCTCAAAAAAAGTGGCATTCTCTTGGGGGCAAAGTATCGATGATATCCTCGTTAAAATTCAGGAATGGCGAGGAGGGACACACTTCGTGGCTTTGGGCGAGAGTTTGTCTTGTCGGGAGTAGAACATGGAAAAGCAGGACATAACCTGGAGCAGGGGAGTGGAAAGAGGTTGGATGGTTTTGTTGATGGAATAAGGGATTTGATCAATGAGACGGATTGGTGGCGTAGAACCCAGTCAAAGCTGGCTGGGAGCGCAGAAAGGTGTCACCCAAAACTGCGGGGAACGTGCGGTGGAGTGGGAGTCTGATGATTTCCGCTAATAGCGGTTCTTACGGCTCGACTACTGATACGTTGAGGAGTGTAAGCACTGATGAAGAATCTCATGTGAGGATATAAAGAAGGAGAATGGTTCAGAAAGATATTCTTTGGCATTGTCTTGGCGGAAGTGAGTGAATGTTAGTCGAGTTTGATCTTTGGCGACATAGGCGGGTGGAGCAAAACCCGGGAGCAAAGCTAAATATGAATCTTTGAAGGGAAAAAACCAGCTCAGCGGTGGGTACTCATGGAAGCGAAAGAAGAATGTAAGGCGATGAGCGGTGATGAGCCAAATCTTGGAACAAAATGGTTGAGTGTTTGTTCATCCAATGGCGGTTCGGAGGCCGAAGCTGACCCTAGTTTTTCTTGGCAGTTGGACGGGGGTAAGCCGACCAAAAAGCGGCGCGGCATTCTCAGCGGAGATTCCTTTGCGGCGGTGCGGCACGCGGTAGACATTTACAAATGATAAGCGGCTCAATTGTGATAGAAATGAAATGAGTTTTTGAAATGTCCGGTTACTGCCCGGTCCCGAGGGGAAATCTCGAAAGCGCGATTAGCGACGGAAGAAGAAGGGCGAAAGCCGTGACCTACCGATGTGTGCCGATCATGGCGATACCGAATACAACACGGTGTATTCAGAATCTACATCGCCGACCCATCCTTCGCTTAATAGATCCAAATCCATCGTCACCGCATGTCGCTATCTCCGAAACGTCATGCGGTGCGGTCCGGCGGCGGCCGCCGACGCGACGGCCTGTCTTCCCTCCCACGGCTTCCGCAGCTGATGCGACTGGAAACGGCTGGGAAGTATGATTTTGAATGGGCGTGGTGAGAAGCGAGCGCTCTGTTTTGGACAAAGCTGGCGAAGCGCGTGTTTACAGACCACTAACTGGCGGCGGTTTTGGCGGGTTTTGATAAAACGGCGTTGTTTTTGGTATAGAGCGGAGATTTCAAAAAAAAAAATTGCGGAGCTCGATGTCGTTTGAGCAAAAAGCTGACTGGCTGACGCCAGTCTTGACCCACGACTAAGTTTTGCCCGATAATTATTTACAAATATGCCACATCAACTTCTAATTATTTTAAGTGAGTGTGTTTGTTAAATTTTAAACTACAAAAATTATTAATTAAATATTTATATTTATATTTATTGATTTAATTAATCTTATAAACATTACTATTTTTAATTGAATATTTATTTTATTTTAGAATTTTAATTAAATATTTATTTATCTTTTAAATCAAATTTATAGTGCTGAGTGATACAAATGAATGAAGGGTACATGATGTAATTATTAAGAAAGAAGATTACAAAGGAATTCGTTAGATTGGATAGATATAAACACAAATCTTCAGCTAGCAGAATCTTTTAAGCCCCAAGCTTTTAAATTAAATGTCTCGAAAGTAACTTTTTGGAGCAAAAAAAATAGCTTTAGATGCTTTTATTTTTGTTAGTCTCTTTTGGAGATCTTTCTTGCGGAACTTACGGAACATAGAGAATAACCAAATGGGGTTCTGTTAAAATAGCCATTTTCTAGCGAGTAATCATGCAAAAATGTTAAGTGCAAAACTGAAGGTGGAATAATGCACGGGAAGGACCCCACGAGCATCAGTAATGAATGACTCGAAATGAGACTTTGTCAGTTGATCTAAACTTTTTAGAGAATGGGACGCAGTATCTTCCCGAGCGACATGACTCACACTCAGGCAAGGATGGAGCTATCAGCAGAGGAACTGTTTTCAAAACTTGGAAATAGCTGGATAAATAAGAGCGGCTTGTGGATAGGAGAGGGTATCATGAAATTTTAGCTCAGTGAGATGTGACAGATGGAATTATAGAAGGCACGCGAAACTCATCTATGCCAATCATTACCACCATTTTCTGATCTGCAATGTGGCACCATTATCAAAGGTGATGTTGTTAAGTGTGGCGAATCAATTGCGATAGAATAATTAAAGGACAATCGGGAACAGCAAGGACATTAGGAATTCTGAAGGAAAGGGGACATACCCGAACCAATTCCTTTAGCCATTGTTTGAGACCCATTAGCTAAAGAAGTAGCTCGTTGAACATAGGGTGATCATCATATAGTAGGGAAGAAAAGTTCTCTGGCTGGAGAGGGACATTGGAGCTGAACAAGAATTCTGGACCCAGATGAATGAAAGGCAAGTGAGGCATTGGAATCTAAACGACAGACTGAAATGGATTACTGGAATTTTACTGCTGGTGGGATAAGATCTTGCTCATATACTTGTTAGACTAAGAGTATTAACTCACAGAAAGGTGGGGATGTTCTCCCTTACTGACAACCATAGGGGAGAAAGCAAATCAAACATTGCCCAGCGATCAACAAAAAGGTTGGCTGACCCACAGGTCTATGTAGGTGGTAAGATCTGGCTTTGTGACTAGCTGTTGGCCTCAAGATAAAAAGCTTGCACAAAATGAATGAGAATGCGGGGGTTGCGAGGACAAAAGAGTGAGCTCCATCTAGGTGTCAAATGGAGAAGACGAGGCCTTTGGAAAGTTCATTAGAATCTGCAAGATATTCTTAGGATATTCTCTAATTGGTCTCCTTCCTTTCTTGTACATTATTTTCTTATTTTATGTTTCTTCAATTCTTACACTTTTGTCTTCCTAACCTATATAAATAGTGGGACTACATATCTTTGTATTTACTCCTCACTCATTCAATTAATAAGAAAATCACTCTTTTCTTCTATCCTTTCCCATATGCAAGGCTATGGTTGGATTTACGGAAGAGTAAGCCCTCTTTAAAAGCGAGCTGTCTTCTCAGGAAGCATTCTCTACCTTGAGACCTTCCACAGTCGAACCTTCTCCATCAAATGCTGAGCCGGGTTCTTCTCCAACGGACTATTCCAGTTGGAATCATTTACTAAAATGGATTAGCTTTACCAGACGGGTCTTGTAGGCGGACGCATTCTCTTCGGACTGCTACCATAAACCTTCCCAGTGGACCAACATGACAGGCAGCCGAGTTATCTCAGAGGCGGACCTCTCTAGTTAAGTACATATGCTGACTTTGTGCATACTCAGGCTGTATCTTGGGTTTGACGGGAGTGGGCAGGGAATCATAGGATATTCTTGAGTCCTTCTCTGTTTATCTCCTTCCTTTCTTGTATATTATTTTCCTAAGCTCTTTTTGTATTTTATTTGTTTTGCATGTGCTGCTAACCCTACTATAAGCTGGGTGGACCTATGTGTATTTTATAAAATATAATTAGTTGTATAAGAGAAAAGCAACTTTCTAACCCACATCCTTTCATAGAAGGCCTTGTCGGCATTGTAGTGCACGAGGTGGAAGCACATCGTAGAAAAAGTGGCCCACTGCGTGGTCAGCAGTGGGGACAGGAGAAAGATGGCGATGAGTATGTGATCCTTTGTGGATGAGTCTTGGGGTTCTACAAACGCACCCAATTAGTTGGGTTGCCGGGTGGAGAGATGGAGGACTAGAAAAAGTTTGTTGGAAAAATTTTTCCTACAGGTAGAAGATTCTAACAACAAAAAAGGGTTCTAGAGCTACTTGTGATGAGGGTGGGTGGCTAACGGGAAACACAACCACTATATGAGTTGTCGGAAAAGAAAACACAGCAAAACCCTTACACCAAGCGCTAAGTAGCTGATACCATATTAGTGGAAAATGATGACAACTATTAAATGGATAAATTAAAATGCGAAACAACTATATATACATCGAAGGCATAAAAGGAAACAAATAAATGCAAAGGAAGGAAATAATGTACAAGAAGGGAAGGGATAACCAGTATCACAAGAATATCCTAGATTCTCAACATATACTATATTTTCTTATATATATATATAATAGTAACCACAATTCTTATTGCATGTTTAACCCATACTCATATCATGTAACCAAAATATCTATTAAGGTTCTTTGGATTTCAACAAGGAAAAGAAAAGCATTCCGTTTTTCTTATCCTTCATCAAATATTAGCCCTTTTTTCCCTGAAATTTTTTTAAAAGGGCAGTCTTTCTTAGCACTTCCACACCTACCAAAAATACTCATCGGGAAAACAAAAGAATGTTTTTAAGGGCGTTAGCCTTTTAGAAAATTAAGTGTAGCGATTGAAATTTGGTGATTATCGTGCCGCCAAACACTATATATCCCGTTCTTTTGGTTCTTATTATGTTTTTAAATGCATGTGAAATAATGCCTCATCTCAAACTTGCTAATACTAATTAAAAATTAAAAAAATTAAAAAAAAGAAAGAAAAGAAAAGGCAGGATAGCGGTGTGGGTATAGCGGGCATGCTGAAGCGAGCTTCAATGGCTTGCATTGCACTGCACTCTTCTTTCTTATTTCTGTTTCTTTTAAAATAGCAGATGGGGCTTAAATTGAAAGTGGTGGGAGCGGGAGTTGATAATTGGTGATTGAAGAAGGAATAGAAAGAGGAAAATGTCAAAAATGATATGGAGGCAGAGAAGAAAGGGTTGGGTTTTAAGTTTGAAAGAGAGTATCTCATAAATTTAGATGCTCATTTTTGTTAATAAAAACCAAAAAACAAGAAAAATAAAAAAACAAAAAAGGCAAAAGGGATTTTTGAGGGCTGCTTAGAACACATATGGGATCTTCTACAACAAAAGTTTTATTTCTTTATAAAAGTCGTGTTAGAAGCTGGATCTCCTAAAAATGTGAAGTAGCAAATATTTTCACTTAGAAGCTAGTACCTTTATCATTTTTCTGAAAGAGTAAACTGCAAATGAAATTATATTTTAAAAAATTGATATGAAATGAAAGTTCCACTCCCAAAAAATGAAACAGGAAAAAAGCATTAATAGCTACAGAACACCAAGACTACAGACTCCCACAAAGACCATTGGTGAATAAAATTAGGTAATGAAGTTGAACAGACAGCATAATTCTTCTTTCAAATTCTAAGCAAAAATATTACAAAGTAAGAAATGACAGTATTAATGTGAATAAGTTCTGATGCAAAAGGATCTCAATACTTTTTCATAAAATAGCTTAACAAGCTTCACTGATCTCAACTGAGCAAGAATATGGCACTATAGAACTCACACACATATGGAAAGAAACAAAAGAAAATAAAAAAGACATGCTAAGAACCTCTTGGCTCACCACTGCTATCACCCATCATATGAATTAAGTTCTTCATTTGAAATAGTGGCCCATCACATCAAATGCATGTGTCCTGCTCTCTGTGTCACTATCACCTGCAGGAGTCCCAACCAGCTGTAAAGAACCATGGACATATTTGACATAAACTAAAAAGTGTAACAACAGTGCATGTCTCTTTTTAAGTAGGGAGATTAATCTCAATTTCCACAACAAAAAATGAACATTAAACAAAATATAAAGTTCAATTTTTCCAATAATAACTAAATGAACATGATGCGAGTGACACATTATTAGCATCTAACCTTAGGTCAAAACACCCCTTTGATCTCAGAAACACATAACCCTGGTTCTCTCTAGTTGTGAACATACCAATCCAGTCCCACATAGAACAAATGAAAAAAAATGATAATAAAATATCATTGTTTCTTAGACTCCTAAAATAGGAACAACATCAGCATCTCAAGCTGCAAAACATCAAACCCCTATACATGACATATGCCAAATGCATCCTAACATAACTAAATCCATAAAATTCTTCCCGTCAAATGTTTAGAAGTCACACACATTGTAATAAAAGAGTCATGACCAATGTACTACAGATTCACCTTTGTTTTCACTTTAGCATGTGAAAATATAGAATACGGTTTGCCAAGTTCTACAGCCATTCCCTTTTCCCACTCATTGGAGTGAACAAAAACCTAGTCAAGCAATTCTGAGGGAAAAAATTGCCTCACTTTAGATCCCTGTGTAAGCCATCAAAGAAAGGAACAATGAGGACAAAAAATTGGAACATTTGTTAAATGTTAAAACATACAAGAAGGCTCTGAGGTCTCCCAGTTTCCATCTTCAGTAAAGCATTGATTTGATTCACCCACATCTGACACGTCTGCAAATCCTTGTGGCCAAAGGTGTACACAGTCAAAATCAAAACAGAAGGTCGATTTTTTGATCTTTGGACACCGTGCACTGTGAAACGGTACATCTGCATCAATGAAGATAATGAATCTCACTTTCAACATAATCACAGATCACCCAAAAAGGGAGTATAAGTTGATAACAAAATTAAGCTAAGAGCAAGAAATACAATAACCTCAGTTTCATGGCCTTCAGACATCCTCCAGGATTTGAAAGAACCGATTCATGAATCAAACTGATTAATGAACTCAAGAGCATACATATCAGAAATTTGATCTCAGTTCACTTTGAAATGAGTTTATGCCCAAAACACGTAATCCATCCTGCTCTAGCACACATAAAAGATG
This sequence comes from Tetrastigma voinierianum, assembly GCA_016808115.1. Classification (NCBI taxonomy): domain Eukaryota; kingdom Viridiplantae; phylum Streptophyta; class Magnoliopsida; order Vitales; family Vitaceae; genus Tetrastigma; species Tetrastigma voinierianum. The sequence goes on along the minus strand of JAEQBH010005592.1, from coordinate 19,464 downwards.
TTAAAGAAGTAAAAAAGTTAAACAATCAGATCAACCTTGGTAAATGGTCTGAGACAGATCTTAAATAGGAATGCATGTAATGTTTTTGAGAAAAGAAAAACCTGTCAAGTGGTAGGAACCAGCAAAAATAAATAAATAACCTAATACCCTCACCAGAAAAAAAAAAGAAAAAGGACCAGTGACAGATGATTATTTCACTGTTTAGATGATAGTTGGAACCACTCCACTTAACTAGTTATTAAGTAAATGGAAAATAAGACAACAGTACCTTTGGTGTATTTGATCCTATAAATTTTCATTAATTCTTATAGAAAGAAACGATGAGAGCCCAATGCAGAGGATCAAGCAGCCTTTCTTCTGTGAGGTGGAAAGAACCCTGTTTCCTCTCATGAAATCGATGTCATCATGTTTAATGGCATAAAACATTTCTTTAGATGCTATCCTGACACAGGTCCCTTCTGTCTCCTACTCGCCTCTGCAGCAGGTAAAACCTGGACGGCATAACTCCTTAAGCGGTAGCTAATTCATAACAATTTAGGTGACGTTCTGCCATTGGTTCTCAGGTTCCTAATCCTCATCTTCTCCCGGATATGGATTAATTTTGTAAAGAAATGGAAACCAAATGCATAACTAGATTTCATCAAACTAAATTTAAGCATGACAATTTCACCAATTCTGTGAAGCTTAGTGTGCATACTTGTCTTCAGTCCAGGCTTCAATTTTTCTCTTCTTGGGTAAACATTTAAGATTTGTTAAGGAATTTGATGCAGATAGATTTTAAGATATACATGAAAAAAGAGAATTTTTTATTAGTTGCAATTAGGATTAAATTAGGGTTAATAGTTTAGTCAAATTATGATTATTAGTTAGAAAATGAATTTTTAATTTAAATTAGGATTATCATTTAGAGTGAAATTATGATTCTTTTTGTTAGATTCAAAGTAGGGTTTTTGAGTCATAGTTTATTAAAATTTTATTACATTTAGGATTTCTTGGAGAACCCTATAAATAGGGCTAATTGATGTAAGTCAAGGACAGTTTTTTTAGTAATAATAGTATTTCATCTTTTTGCAATCTTTGCAACTTCAATGATGAGACTCCATTGACTTTCTTCTAGGTGAGACTCTAGAAGACCTTGAGTGAATTCTAAGGTTTCTACCTATCCCCTACGGTATATTCTTTCTATTTTTATTATCTAATTTTCTCTATCACATCTTTTATCTATATGTTTTGATTTACCCTTGTTCCTTTTCCTAAACCTAAATTAGAAAACCCTTCTTCACCCACCTCGCTTGTAGGCAACCTTTGTAGGAGCTTCTCCTACATCAGAATTTGCTGAACCTGACTAAAATAAGTTCGAGAACCAACCACTAGCCAGCCTACATGCTTTGCTTTTCAATAATAACCATAAAGAACTTCATGTCTCACTACAAATCCCAACTCAAGAAGCCCAAAAGTAAACCATTAGTTTATCCCACACTTCTCATATCAAATAATAGATAAACCTGCTACATGTGGATTGCATCAAGGCATCCGTTAACTAAATTCAAGTCTACAGAAAATGAAGCCTCTTCATTGTAGTGAGATTTCAATTGAGGATGAAATTTCTCCAACAAAAGCATCAAGAAAGGGCAACACATTGTAATCATAAAACATAAACATGAACAATCTAGAAAAAACCATTTGATTGATCAATCTCTCAGCCACAAAACAATGTTATAATCTATGGAATTAACCAAAAATTCAATCGACGATGATCAAAATACAATAAATCAGGATACAATTTGTTTTTACTTCCCAATTAGTCCTAATAACTACAATCTGTAACAAAACCAGTAGAATGAACCAACAAAAAAAAAAGAACGAATAAATAAACAAACAATCATACTGTAATGCATAAAGGATTCAAATTATGTAAATATATAAAAATACAGGAGACACAATCAAATCTCACGTTATGAACGGACTCCAGCAGTTTCAAGGACAAGCCATTGGAATTAAAGTGAAGAGACTTCTCCGAAATGTTCCAAGAAAGAGATTTGGAGTTCCAAAACTGATCCATCACCTTCAAGCCGTGCCCCCCGTGTGAGGACTATCTTCATTTGTATCCCGCATCTGTGAGGAAATATGAATGTGAGGGATTTCTTGAAATTCAGAAGAAAATCAGAAATTCAAAATTGGGTTCAAGATTTTTCAGTAGATGCTCATTTGGAGAAAACGTACGTTGTGATGGATTCATTTAGTCTTCAGTCTGAACAAATCTCGTTTCAGTTAGATTTCGATACCGGGTCAAGTAGGTCATAGTACCCGTGATCCATCACGAAGCAATTATTAACCTCACGTCATTTTAACAAAAACACTCTTATGATTTAAAAAAAAAAAAAAATAATCTTCTACGAGACACTTATAAATAAATAAAACAATAAAAGTATTTTTGTCCGGAATAATTTATTCTTAATAAAAATATGAAAATAGTTAAATTACAATTTGAATTATTGAGTTTTTATACGAAATATTCTTATGAAATATCGGTTTAGATGGATATATCATTTCTGAGATACATCGGATTGATATTTTACATAAAGCCTATGATCAAATAAAATATTTTATAAATTAAAAAAAAAATACTAAACTAAAAAGAATATTTGTATTTTGTTATTTTGATAAATATAATGAATAATATTTGTTTTTAAAAAATATTTAAGATTTCATTTACCGTATTTATATTTGTTTATTATAAAAATAAAATTATTTTTATTAAAATATTTTTGTCATATTTTAGATAAATAGTTATGTTATTTTATGAATATTTTATTTAATTTAAGAATTTATATTGGATTATGATTTTAATATTTAAATGGAATTATAAAGTTTATAAAAATCGTAATTGTGATCAAATTACGATTTTTTAAAAAACTATATAAATAATGATTGTATTCAAATTAAGACTTTATAAAAGCTTAAAAGAATACATAAAATTATAGAATTGTATTCGATTAAGACTTTTAAAGAACTTTAAAAATTACGCCAAAAGTCGCTGATGTATTAGATTAAGACTTTTATAAACTTTCTAAAAGTATACCAATTGATGGTGCCTAAAATAAAAGCGGCCCCCGCAGGCCGGCCGAGTGGAATGGGCCTTGTCTGAGCTAGAATCCTCCATGGAATTTGGCGGAGAAGCCTCGCTAGGGAACTCGGCCCATAAAGATCTGGTTCCCAGGAGCTGGGCCCGGGAGTGAAACTAAACACAGTGGGCCCGAACTAATGACGAGGTAATCCGGCCGCGGATAGTAAAATAAGAAAACAAAGCGGCAGTGTCGTGACGATATCGAATTAGGAAAGAAGGATGTCCCCATGGTTACGGCTTCTAATTATCTCTAAACATTAGTTGGCGATGGGAAGAAAGATCCTGCCGATGGGGAGGACGGAATATCGTCGTAAATAAGGAAAGTCATCGTGATCATCCTTTATAAATATTGAGCAAAACCACTGACGAGTGCGCATGAAACACCATGCCACTAACGATTCGAATTCTTTCCTTTCCGTAAAAAGAAATTGACTTGAAGCGTCAGGCGGCAGGCACACCCCACGGCCGGATCATCCTTACGGTGCGAGGTTGCGGGTTTATACGGCGACCCGGCCCGACCGTCGGACGGCGGCTCCTAGAGGCTCGACCCGATATCGATAGAAAGTCGCCATCATTTTGGCAGCAGCTGCATGGAGCATTGTTCCTTTACAAATAAAGCGATTTCTGTTGACTGGTGGTATCGACTCGAAACATGAGCAAGAGTCACGCCCGGCCCCCGAGGACACAAGACAGCGGGACGGCGTTGGCGGCCGGCGGCCGGGAGTGTTCAGGAGCTCTCCTGTTGTACTTGATAAGGATGGAGGCTCTCGTCTCATGATCAACGCCTGGCGGGGGAGTTGGTGAACTCACCGGGCAGTGCGGCGGCCGCAGGATGAACGCGGGCCGTGGAGGCCCTGTACCATACCCGCAGAGGAGGCGAGCAACACCTCGGCGCCCCCCGGGACGATGACAGAGGAGGAGAAAATAGCCGGACCATATGGCATGTGTAGCGACCCCCGAGCCCGACCACCCGACATAGTCCGAATCGAAATCCCTGGGACCCTTGCTTTATTTCTTTTTATTATTCGTGTTATTAAATTTTCTTTTTGTAAAGTTGTCGCGACCCGAATCCCCTACTAAATCCGACGATGATCCGAACCGGCCCTAAGCATTCGACAAGCCATTTATCTTATCAAACATTTTATTAATTTGTTTAGTTGCTAAGCTTAAGCGGCCAGCAAGCCCATAATCATTTACAAATTCAAAGCAATTCTAAGAGCCCATAAACATTAACAAAATACATTTACAAGAAAGGTACTCTATGCCCTTTTCAAATGATATACAAAAATCAAGCCATTAACCCTTTTACTTACAAAAACACCACTTGTTCAAAAGATGATATTTAAAATTACGTGAGTATACACTTATACATCAGACTCTCTCTATGACTCAGTACGCAACGATCTTGGCCTTCTTTATTTGCTTACTCGATACCAAGCAAGATAGATAAACTACACGCTAAGCATTTTCATGCTTAGTGGTTTTATACAGCCTATTTCAATATTCAATTTAACTCTAAGATGCATTTAACATTAAACCATGCCCATTATATCAACATATACTCATGCTATTCATTTCTGCATGCTTTCAATATACAAATCATTTACCATATCATATCATGCATTTTCACTGCAACAATTCATTTCACAATTCAATTCATGAGATTTAAGCATATTCATAAAAATCCCATTTACACTCGTCAATGTTATTATTTCACTAACCATTCAATTCGCATTTCTAATCTGATTCCGCTTTAATGAATCCCGCCTTTATTATCATTCGTGATGTGCTTTCATTTAACTATTTGGTCTCCATCATGACTGACGCTTTGGTGCACCCCGATTACGTGTATCACTTTTAACGATTCGTCTCCCATCATGACGGATGTCGCTGCGCACCCCGCGCAGATCACCAAACGCCATGTCGCCATCATGATGGATCCACCGTGAATCCCGCCAAGTGGGACATTTTCCAATGCCACGCCATCATGACGACGCCGACACAAGATCCCGGCAAGTGGGACATTGACAATTTCGTTGGTGCTCGCGACGGACACCGGTGCATCCCGTCAGCGATTCATTCGGTATATCATTCGGCCACAATTCCGACGATTCGCTTGATGAACTCTGCCCCATCATTCACTTTTCATTCGATTTTCAAATATCACATTCAATTCCATATTCACTTTCGTATTATCTTTTCAAAGATATACTCAATCTATGTACTTAATTCATATACTCATTCATGCACTCATTTCATAGTTACTTGGTAATCTACCAAAATACTTGAAATAAGAATAGAGTTAGAGAACAAACCGAAGCTGTCGAATCTAGCTTCCTTCTCTTCGATCTCTGGGCCCTAGGTTAGCGATCATCACCTCGCTTCCTAGTCAATATCTACGCCTAATTTTAGTGGATAAACAATTGTTAAACAATTTTAGTGAATTACAAATTTATTTTTGTTAAAAGTCTTGGGTTAAGACACTAAGTTTGCCCGAAGACGAACCTTCGCTTCGCCGAGGCGGCGAGGTACGATACATTTTTCACCTAGCTCTAACCTTAATTGAACCCCCATTAATCATTTCTTAGGGTCCCTAAACATCGGTATACGAATACGGGACTTAACGGTGCGAAAACATGTCAAAACAAGGCTGCCGGAACAACCTGTACCGGTACACCCTTGACCTGTACCGGTACAGGTTGCCCACTGCATACCTGTACCGGTACAGCTCAACCTGTACCGGTACACCCTACGGGTTTTTGCCCAAAAATGTTCGATTTTTGGCATTTTCACTCATTTTTCATCCACCAATCTTCTCCAATTCGTCCCATCTCAAAAATCCACCATGGAATCTACCCAAAACAACTCCAAAGTGGTTTAGACTCAATAAAAATCCATTTTCCTCATGTTAGGGCTTTTTCCCCAAAATTAAAATCATAAATGAAGAAGTTAGGGCTTGATTTTCTTACCTTATTCTTCAAATCTCCTCTCCCATGTTGTTCGGATCTCTTAGAGCAAGACTGGGAATCAAACCCAACCAAAAGCCCATTCTCCTTGTAAACCCTAGCTTTTCTCCTCCATTTCCTCCTCCCCTTTCCTAAACTGATGGCCTAAATTAAAATGAGCTCCCTAAGACCAAGTTTGGTCTTTTATCAATCCACTTAAGTGTAAGGCCTTGTTTGGCCTATACACTTTTTATCATTTCTCATTTTTCCCCTTTTTGCTCTTAAATCACTTATTCTCTTAAGGCCATGTTTGGCTCAAAACCCATTATTTCATTTAAGTCTCCTATTAATCCACTTTGATCATTCAATAAATCCAAAATTTTCCATTTTTGACATTCTAACTCTTTATTTCACTTTCCTTATCATTTATCATTTATCATTTATTTCTCATTAGCATTTAGTTATCATTTGACCCTAGATCCTCATTTTACAAATTTCCATTATTTTCTCCTTTTTCACTGGGTTTATTTCCTGCTCAATCAATTTCTTCAATTTAGCATATAATATTCAATCATACGCTCACACTTTAAATTTACACATTTCACAATTTGTAAATTTATCAATTTTCCTTTAAAAAAACCCAAGTTTGGCTCATAATTCATACCTTAATATATAATAAAATTATTATAAAATTCTAGGATATTTTTCAAGGCATGAAGATGATCCCAACGTATTCCCGAGACCGGTCAAAACGAAGGAACGCTTTGACAAGGACGATGGAGGTAAAGAGCCACCTCATCATAAGTGGGAAAAGAGGAACGATTCGGGAATACGGCCTGTGGATATCCAACAAGAGCTCACCCACATGAAAGAGGTGGTAAAGTTCAAGCCCCAATTCAAATCTAACTCGCTTACACCGAGGTGTTACACTTCCCTCTCCCAACAAAGTTCAGAATGCCGCAGATCGAAGCTTTCGATGGAATGAAGGACCCCATAAACCACCTCAACACCTACAAGAACCAGATGGAGCTACATGGATACCAAGACCCGTGAGATGTAGCCTTCGTCATCACCTTAAAGGCTCGACCTCGCATGGTTCAACAGCTCCCGCCACTTTCGCCTCATCCTTCAAGGAGCTCTCCATTGCCGTGTCCCACTTCACTGAGCCCGGGATGTACCGGGAAGTCGAGCTACCACCGCCGGGATCGTAGGGCAAGGTCCTCAAGAAAACTCTGAGTCCTGCGTCCAGAGGTTCAACTTGAGTCGCTAAGGGTGGACATCTGAATGAAAAATTCGCTTATCACCTTTATAGCCTGCCAGGCATACAATCCAAAGACCTAATGTTCTCCATCCTCGAAGAACCTCGTGCAAGCATGGCCGAGGTGCTCGCCAAAGCCGGCAAGTACATCAACGGCGAGGAGGCTCCTATGTCTGCTTGAGGAAGCTCTTCCGCGCAGTGCGAGAAAAGCAAGGATGAGAAAATGGGACCAAGCCCTGTGAGACGAAGAGACAGAGACAAATCCCCACGCAAAGGTGGAAGACAGAGATCACTCTCTAAAGAGAAGAGGTAACGTCAAGGACCACTGTCCAACTCGCCTAAGCCAGTACCGCAGATCCACCTCGCCATCACCCTCGACCACCCCTGCATCTTAAGTCCCATACGAGGCACAACATGAGAAGTTTTTAAGATGGTCATCTCAAATGAAGACTCGACCCGCACTAAAAGAGACATGACCAAGTATCAGGACTTCCATAGAGATCACTTAACATCGACATATGATCGTATCTCAATTGAAAAAAGAAATTAAATTTAATCCGACGCGGACATCTCCGCCGTTACGTGGCACCTGAAGATCACAACCAGCACTTCCTCCACCACCGTCACCGGCCCCTACTTAGGGCATCAACAACCTCCCTGAGAGATCAATGTGATTTCACGGTGGGTTCGCCAACTGTGGGGTGCCCACAACCAGAAGGCCCACCATGCCAGCTCGCATCAAGGGAGACACTAGAGGTGCAAGTCGTGTCCAAGCTCCCTCGATTAGATACCACCATAACCTTCTGATAGTCGAAATTCGAAGGCCGCCAACACCCCATTATGACCGCTAGTGATAAGTGGCCATCGTGGCAATAAAATGCACCATGTGGTCCCGACGACAATGGAGTTTTACCGACATCATCTTCACGCCGGCATTTTACAAAATGGGCATTGAAGAGAGAAGCTTGAACCTGGACGTTCACTCTATGGGGATTCGAGAGAGTACGCCCTCGGGATTAGTACAACTCGGTGCTCACTCTAAAGAGACCCCCATGCCAGGCCACAACAACGACAAAATTCCTCATCGTGGAGGCCCCACTTCCACGTACAACATGTTACGAGGACCTTCCCTCGCGCCATAAGGGCCATCTCCTCGCTATCATATGATTGAATTCCATAGAAAATGGGGTGGGAAAGGCGAGGAGACCCTGACGGATAGCTCGGGAGTGCTATGGCGTGATGACGGCGGTTGAGGCGTCACGGGGATGAGCTCGATATGAGAGACAAATTGGACACCGACCCGACACCCTCAGAAAGAGCTAGAACCCGATTACAACAGCTGACCGGTTGGAACACCTACTTCCCATTAGTTAAGCTGAAGCGTCAGAGACCTTCTCATCCTTCTTAAAGCAGGAATGTGGAAGCATTAACTTGGAAAGAAAAGAGGACATGGAGAATTCTTGATCATCACACGAACTAATGTTTACTCTTCAAACACATCAAACGAGAGAAAAGAAGCTTCGGAGAATGAGAAGCGTGATTCAAGAAAATGACAAACTCTACATCTGACCCGAGCTATCAGGAAGTAGATTACCCGATTGGTGGCTAACGTGGTTCTTATTAAAGAAAATGGAAAATGGCGACTCTGCATTGATTTTCTTGACATCAATGAAATTCCCCAGAGCGGGTTTCCTACATGGATCTCGACCTCTCATAGTAGAAACGCCCACCTAAAGCCCGCGAGCTCCTTAGCTTCATGGACCTTGACTAGCTTACTAAGAAGATTCCCAGAAGATTAGCTAATTCAACAAGAAAGTAAATGTTTGAAGACACACATACTCCACCGAACAAGATCTATTGGGTAAGGCGTGTAAGTAAAATTCATCATTATATTTGTGATAAGTTAGGAAACTATTCCTTTTTCTTCAGTTGAAGCTGAAGTTTAAAGGATCAACATATCTCCTTTTTCCAAGTTTCAAGGTGGAAGGATAAGTTTGGTTTGAATGAGAAAAATGTCCTTAAAAATAAAGCTCAATTATTTAGAAATGAAACAATTCTTTCTTCTCTTTTCTTGAGACGAAGCAAAATTTTAAGTTTGGGGAACATTGAGTCAAACTCATTTTATTTTAATCCCATTTTTTAAGTATTTTGCAGAATAAGTATTGATTCATATGCGAAACATGGATATCTTACTCAAATTCAATTTGAAAATTCACGGCCTGTCGAAGGGTTCAATGAAGCAAAAGAAAGCGTTAAAGCGAGAAATGAGGTGTAACTAAGTAAGTCGCCTTGAAGCTCATCGGTTCGGTTATTTGGTCATGACATCACCAGACTAGTCTTGAGAGAAATAGAAACTTTATCAAACTAGTGATGGAAATTAAGGCTACGACCAAAAACCACCAAGTGACGATAATAGAAGTTGCGACCCGAGAAATAGTGGGTGAGGCGACATAAATATTCAAGGTAGAGATCTTGGAGTCGCGACACCATCTTGAAGTCATAGCATGCAGTGAATAGCGGGAATTCGTGTATGTCGGGTCGCGGCGTTGTCCTGATGAAGCCACAAATGAGGTCACGCCAATTTGGTGCAACTGGTTCTTAAATGAAGGACTCAACTTGAAGTCGCGGCGTGCGTTGTTGTGACATGGCGTTGAAGTCCTTGTAAAAAGTTTGGGGTTTACAACGTTTGGGCCACCTTTGCAAAAAGTGAAGTTACGACCACTTATTTGGTTAAGGACACCTCAAGAGTCGGCGACCAATCATTCGGTGACACAAATGAAACTACTAAGTAAAAATCAGTCAAACTATGTTTGAGCAGAAAGCCCAGGTTGAATCAAATAAGAGAAACGGAAGTAAACCGCTGAAATTAGCGACACCATCTGAGAGTGTGACTGAAATAGGAACCAATGAAGAGGCCAGGTTGCAACTAAGAGTTGAGGTTGCGACCAGGAAGAAAGCGAGTGTCGACCAGTAAGGTGCATGGCTTAAGTGAGAACATGAAGCGAGAAAACAAGGAGGTCGCGACCTGAAGAAGTACTGAGCAGTCAAAAATCCAAGTCGCAACCAGAAAAAGGAAGTCGCGACCTAGAGTTAAGGCGATGGAGCAAAAATGTAATTCGCGACCTAAAAATGAAGTCCATGACGTCCTGATACAACAAGGAAAAGAAGTCGATTCCGGGCGAAGTGGTGACAACAAGCAGTTATAACTGCGAGGTTGTGAGAATGGTGCAGAGAGCGAGGTCGCGACATACTGGAACCCGATAAGGTGCGATATGGTGATATCATTGACCACTATGCTTGTTGCAAGGAACCAATCCTGGCCCGAAGTTATCAGTGCATGATTAGACGAAGCAAATGAAGAGAGAAATCAGTTGCGACATGAGTTTGGTCGCGACATGAGAGCGATGGCGGGCTTTAGTTAATAGTAAAATCCACTTGGAGCTTTTGAAATTAGGCCCATTTTCTTTTGACAGTTATAAATAGACTTTTGAAGAATAGTATTAGCTTAGATGTGATATACCCGAGCGGGGGGAGAGGAAGGACTCATTGTATATTTTGGTAGATTTTCTTTTCTTTTATTTTTCTTTTCTTTTAGGATCTAAACCATTGACAGTGTATGTTGAAGCTAGTTTAATTTATTTCTTTATAATCTTTGCACGAACTTAATGGATTCTGAACAAATTTGAGAATTAGTTTTCTGATCTCTTCTGAGTACAATGGAGTGTATCGATCAATGATGTCACATTGATGGACATAATGCGATGTTGATGTGACTGTAGATTGGATTTACCGCTAGTTCACACCAGGTCTTTTAATGTTGGTGAAAATACTTGGATTAGTTTATTTGATTGATGTTGTTCTTGAATCGATCGGTTCCGTGGCAATCACGAATACCGGGTTTCAAGGAGGTGTTTCTTGCTGCGATTTCCGGGGAGGCCCTGGCGAGCCTGAGTTGGAGACTACCAGAAACTGGAGCATTCACTTGTGGGTATGCTAGACTACCATTGATGAACTACCACTAAGAAACTCTGGGTTCATTTAGAGAAATTCCCTTTCACTCATAATTGATGTTAGGAGGGAGCATTTATCAATATAAATAATGTTTCACCTTGCCTTGAAAATACCACAGAGAATTTTTATAATAATTTTTACATTATATATTAAAGAGTATGGAGTAATTCAAACTTGGGTTATTAGAGAATGAATTTTGATAATTAAATAAATGTAAATTGAAAGAGTGGTATATGATTGAATATTATATGCTAAATTGAAAATATATTAGAACTAGGAAATAAACCAGTGAAAAAGGAAAAAATGTGAAATTTATAAAATGAGGACCTAAGGGTCAATTGTTATAAATAATAGATATTTAAGTGAAAGTGATGAATGGCCAAAGTATAGGAGACGAAATGGAAAATTATGGATTTATTGGGTGGCAAGAACAAGGCTTCATGAATTTGGTGACTTGCAAGACAAAAATGGGAAATGAAAAAAGGGGTGTAGGCAATTGTGGCCTTACACTTAGAGAGTTTAAAAAGACGAAATGTGGTCTTAAGGCTCATATTATGAGCATTAAAATATTGGGAGAAGAGGAAGAAAGGAGAAAGAAGCTAGGGGTTGCTAAGGAGGGATGGCCTTGGTTGGAGTTTGGTTTCCATTTCTTGCTCCTAAGAGACCAAGCCCTTACAAGAAGGGTGGAAGAGGTTGAGTAAGAAAAATCAAAACCACACAACCTCATATTTTGATTTTGATTTTGGAAGAAAAGTCCTACAACAGGAAATAGATTTTCATTGATTCTAAACCAATTTTTGGAATTGTTTAGAGTGATGATTCCATAGGTGGATTTTGAAATATATGGAATGTGGAGAAGATTGGTGGATGAAAAATGTGTAAAGTAAAATCGAACATTCAAGCGAAACGACATATGCCGGTCTGAGGTCAAGATCTGGAATACACCTTATAATGATGAAGCGGTGAGGCAGCTTTATCTGGTATAGGTTGAACCTGTGCCAGAGTACACCCCATCGATGAGCAGCTGTGGGGTATGGTCAAGTGTCTGCCGTCTGGGACTCAACGACCCTATTTTGACATGTTTCGCGTCGTTGGTCAGTGTTGGTATCTGCGTCGTTTAGAAGAAAAGAAATGATTGAAATTGATGGGTAGAGCTAGATGGCATCTGTGCCTGCCATCTCAGCAACTGCAGCGGAGACAGATGTCTTAACTTAAGACTTAACAAAAATAATTTGTAAATTCCTTCAAGTAACAACAATGTTGCTCATAAAATGTGATGTGACGAGGCCGAGTGACGAGGCCGCATCGAAGAAAAGCAAGGCCGGCGACTTGTTTTGTTGACTATCGCGAATCAGAGTGTGCGGTGTTCTGTTCCAGCGAATGGAAGTATGAATGGTAATGATACATGCGTGGGTGAGTGCGCCATGCGCGAAGATATCAAAGAATGGTGTGACGGTGAAGGCGGTGAAAAGTGAGCGATGGATTCATCAAGCAGGCTAAGTGAGTACGAGATATTCTCCAGTGAATGTCGCTGGCAGACTCAATCCACCAAAAGCACCATATCCAATGTCCTGTGGCGGCATCCGTCGTGTAACGTGAAAATACTGGCGAGACCTGTCGACATCTGTCATGATGGCGTATGACATTTAATTGACCATGTGGGATGCCGGCGGCATTGGCATGATGGGGAACGAATAAGTGATACCCGCGTGGCCGGGATCGCAAGCGGCATCGTCATGATGGAGCGACCAGTGTTACGTGTCGGGATGCGCAAAGCGACATCGGAGTCATGATGGAAGTAAGATTATTCATCTTATAAGCACATTGCAAATGATAATAAGTGGGATTCATCAAACGGAATGCGAGAGGTATCAATTTAATAGTCAGGTGAAATAATAACATTGGCGAGTGTATTGAGATTTTATGGTGTGTCATGAATTGATTGTGAAATGGTGTTGCATTGAAAATGCATGATATGATATGGTAAATAGATTATATTGAAAGCGTAGAAAATGAATAACATGAGTATATGTGATATATTAGAGGTATGGTTCAATGATAAATATGCCGAGTTAAATTGAATATTGGAATAGAGCTGTATAGAGCATAGCATGGCTCTCTTGGCGTGGGACGTTTAACATGCGAATTATCAGTAAACAAATAAAGAGAGGCGAGATGCCTTGTGCAGTCATGAAGTGGCGTATAAATTAACATACTTTCAGTAAATTTTATATCATCTTACGAACAGAGGTGGAGTTGTAAACAAGGAGTTAAACCCTAAAACTTGATTTTGTATATCATTTGAAAAGGGCATAGAATGCCTTTCCTTGTAAATGTATTTTGAAACAAATATTTATGGGCTTTTTGATTGCTTTGAATTTAGCAAATGATTATGGGGCTTGCCCGAATTGAAATAAACTTCCTGACTAAATGAATTAATAAAATGTTTTGATAAGATAAATGAAAGCGTGAATGTCAGGGCTCGGTTCGGATCCGCCATTCGGTCGGGCCAAGGGGATTGAATCGGTAACTTTACAAAGAAAATTTATGCTTTCACCGGAAAATAAAAGAAATAGCCCAGCGTCTGAGTTTGAGTTCGGACTTCGCTCGTGGTCGGACCGGGCTTGGGGGTTGCTACACGCATTAATCAGGGGGTTGCACCGTGTTAGGCACGAGATTTAAGTCAAGGAAGGAAGAACAGTGTAGATTTAAGGATGAGTCATCAATTAGATAGTGGGAGTTTCTGATAACTTGGGAGAAGGAAGCAAAAGATCTGCTGATCTCCCGGGAAATGGGTATGAAGTATTGAAGAAAAATACCCCGGATCTTGCGAGAGCTCAAAATACAAGTGATTTGGTTAAATCCTTGTCTTTGAGAAAGCGAGAGACCATAACGGTGAGCATGGAAGAATCGATTACGCTGTTGACGATCATGGACGATCGAGCCATCGATAGAGCGAGCAAAGCATTTAATGTAGAAGTGGTTGTTCAAGTATTTGCGATAGTGTTCATTTCTCACAAAGCGTTGATCCGATGTTTGTTCTTATTTTTAGTCTCGTTATAATTTGCTTCATTTACATAATTGTTTATAGTCGATGATTGTTAGTTTCTAGATTAAACTCATTATCCATTTAAAATTCAGTGCGAGGACCTTAAGTAGTTGGGGTAGTTGATTTCAATTTTTGTCTTGTGGGAATGATATACAGGACTTGTCATTGCTTGTATGATCATTACACTTGGAGTGTTGGACTAATCGAAATTTTGAATCGACCTGAAAGGAACTTTTATTCATTTAAACAAGTCTATCAATTTTATAATTTGCAAGAAGAGTGTAAGGCTCACGTAATTATGTTTAATTTTGAGGGGTTTTAGTCTATATAACCAAAGGCGAAACAAGTTTTATGAAGTAGTTAAGGGGGATTGAAAAGGTTGAATAGATCAATATTTTGATAACAAAGAGGAAATGCTACTTTGGACATTTTCTTAAATTTTGTAGAAAAGACCAAAAGCAATTTTAAGCGTGGCATTCAAGCCATTGATCTTAGAAAGCCTTATTGAAAATATTTCTAGTTCGCTAGTTTCATTATTGTGTATTTCAATTCGGAGGTTCTTTAATGCAGAAGCGGGACTCGGACTTTGTTACCGATGAGTTGGAGCAGACACTAGGAGCTTAGGAGGCTTTAAAGTAAGAGAGCAACCACAGCGGATGAAGAAATGACCAGACGATTGAACAAAGGACGTGAAGCCTCTATGCAGATACAATGGAGGGGATTTAAGAGCTGTCATTGAAGAATACTCTACAATCGAGGCGACCTCTTTGTAGATGCTAGTACTTTGAACTATTAGCCTTAATCACAATGGTCTGACAGAATCGAGTTTCATGGCCATCCCGCTGCGAAGACCAGCGAGCACACGGGTGGTTGCCAGGGATGACGAGTACGGTGAAGTTGAATGGTGTGAGGCCGGAGGTGATAAGGCGCATCTCTGCTCCCCTTTTCCTTAAGAGATATTGCATCCATGGTATGAGTGTTTCATATGGTTAGTTGATACACAGGAAGAAATTTGGTGGGCTTACTTAGGGTTGTTCATTCATCCCTCACTTAGAAGAGGAAATCATAGTCCAGAGGGAGGTGGGAAGCATACATTGTGCAGGAAGATTCAAAAAGGTTGTTGAAAGTGTCAATGCGTAGGATCGATTTGAAACTCAAATGGACATAGTCTATCATTCAGATGATACTTCAAAAAAATGTCTTGGTATATTCTTTGTGGAGCATTGAAAGAAAGTGCGGAGGAGACGAGAGATCTGATCGAAGATCTAGCAAAATGCAACATGAAAGCTCCCTCTGAAACTTCAGGAGCAGCAATGAGCAAGAGTGAGGTCATTGAGGCTAAACAATGGCGCCATGGAAGCAAAGCTGATGCAAATCATGCACAAGGATGGAATGAAGACAAGGAAGGAAATTACACTGCTCTCCTTGAGAGTGGAGCGAGTGGAAGAGAGGAAATGAGGAAGAAGTCTTTGAGGTGCCAAGCGGGGAGGATTCCCTATGGGGTTGAGGAATTTCAGTGATGAATGAACAAAGTTACCATTTCAAGCCAAATCTGACCTGCCCACACTACAATCGGCATTGAAGACCATGAGAACTTCTCATATGGTGGAGGGAGGGAACCTGAAGAGTCGAGCGAGGCGGGAATCCTATGAGGATATCCGCCCACCTAGGTTCTAGCAACGACAACGGGAGAAGAAAACGGGAATGATTATCAGTTAAGGAGAAGGACCCGCCCTTTGAAGATCAAATGTTGTGTGGATCATGGGGGGATAACAGTCTGCTACGCCTGTGAATAGAAATTATCTGATTTAGAAGTTTTTAAGTCGTGCTCGGATTTTTCGGAAGAATAAGTTGCCTCGTGAAAGGGCACAAAACCTGAAGTAGGGTAGCTATTGGTATGGAGACCCGAACAAGGGTGCATTCCCAAGTGACACCAAAGAACCCAAGAATTTGCATGATTCGGTTGAGAAGTGGGAAAGAAGTGGAAAAACAACGACGAGAGAAAGAGAGGAAGGCGAGGAAGAATAAGAGCGGAAAGGAAAGAAAAGAAGAACCTTCTCTGAGAAAATTACGAAGCAGAAGCCGTGTGGCCAAAACGACACAGGAGAAAATTTGCCAATGAAACGAAGAGCTGCTTTTTGGTGCCTATTTCCTCGGAGAGCTTGACGAGAGGAAGCGGTTTTACAGTGTTGGACATGCTGAAAATAGAAATCAATATCGCTTTGAGGCAATCAAGCCAAATACCAAGTGAAAAATTTGAAGGAGATCTTGAGCAAAAGGAAGATTCTTTGAGGAAGAGATCGTGAACTTGACATACCGCGGTGCGGAGTTATTTAGCAAAGCTCCACACCAATGAGGACCAAGGCGGCTTCACCCATTCTGCTCTATAGGGAAATACAAATTCAAGAGGCCTGTAATTTTGGTGCCAATATAAACTTGATGCCTCTTGTCGGTGGTGCGGAGATTGAGTTTGGGGGCTCACCCCAATCAGCTGAGATGGGTGTAGTCCGTGACACGACCGGAAGGTGTTCTAGAAGATGTGCTTGTCAAAGTGGAAATTTATCACTCTTGTGGATTTTGTGATCATGAAGTGGAAGAGGATACCCCGAATTCCTTTGTATATTTGGAAGACCCTTCTTAGCAAGCGGGCGCCTTGATAGATGTCAAAAGGGTGAACTAACCTTGGGGCAGGGGAGGAAACGATTGCGCTAGCTAACAAGGGTTTGAACGACGTTGATGCGGGAAGTTGTATGGTACAGCAGAAAGCGATAGTCATATCGGTGTTGAATTGAATTAGTTGTAATCTTCAACATTCTATCAGTAAGTGAGATGAATTTATATAGTATCTTGAGAGTATTGACAATGGTGGTGCCTTCCGGTTTGAAACGAAGCAGTCTTGAGCTTGAATGAAAATAGTCAAGAGCATGTATGCGACGGAACAAAAACTGCGAACAAAGAAACTAGTGCGAGAAGGTTAATATTGGAAGGAAATTGCCCAATCATTTGAAATATGCTTTCTTAGAAGGTGAAAAGGAAAACCCATGTCATGACACATTGGCGAAATTGAAGAACAAAAATTTATTGAAAATTATGAGGGAAATCTGAAGACTCTTGCAGTGAATGAGGATCTTAAGGGCCTTCAGTCCCTCCATTTGCATACCTATTCTTGAATGATGATGTAGAACTTCTAATGAACACCAAAGGAGGTGAATCTTGTGATAAGAAGATGTTGTCGAAAAGAGGAGTCAAAAACTGGTTGAATACGAGGTTTTATATATGCAATATCATATAGCTCTTGGGTGAGCCCAGTCCATGTGGTTCCCAAGAAGGGTGGATTCACTATGATTAGAAATGAAAATAATGAATTGATTCCTACAAGAACTATGATAGGATGGAGGGTGTGCATAGACTACAGGAAACTAAACACTGCAACCAAAAAGGATCATTTTCCCTTGCCCTTCATTGATCAAATGTTGGATAGGTTAGCAAGACACCTCCACTTATTTTTATGGATATTGGATGAAACTTAAATTCATTACAGTGTGACCCCTAACTTTGACGAGCCGTCGGCAGTGGCAAGGCTTAGGGGACACTCTGTTTATTTCTTTTTTTTTCCGTGTTATTTTATTTTATTTTTCAAAAATGTCGCGACCCGAATGGCGGATCGAGCCAGGAGCAGGTTTACTCAAACGTTTTCATTTCTTATCAGCCTTTCATTATGTGTTTGTTGCGGAGCGGTTTTACGGTTTAGGCAAGCCATAATCATTTACAAATTCAAATGCAATTCCCGGTGAAGCCACAAACATTAACAGAATACATTTACAAGGAAGGCATTCATACCTTTTGAATGATATCACAAAATCAAGGTTGAGTTTAACCCTTTTGTTTACAAATGCGGCCATTCAAAGAAATGACCATGCAAATGGCGGGGTATATATACCTCGATACGTACTCTCTCTACGACTCTGCGCTTCGTGATCTTGGCCTACCTTTTTGCCTCGATGCACTGCGCGTAGATAAAACTATAATAACATTTTCATGCTTAGTGGTTTCTCTGAGTTCTATTCAATATTGATTTAACTTGACATGCATTTAACAAATCATGCCTATTATATCAACATATACTCTCATGCTATTCATTTTCGCATGCTTTCATTTACAAGTCATTTATCCTTATCACAACATGCATTTTCAATTTTAAAAATTCAATTCACAATTCAATTTATGAGATTTAAGCATATACGTAAGCCCTTTATACTACGTCAATGTTGGTTATTTCCGCGCGTATAAATCGCATTCATGACGGATTACGTTTGTTGAATCCGTCACTTATTATCATTATTAATGTGCCCTGTTTTAACAATTCGGTCTCCCATCATGGCGGATGCCGTTTGGTGCTGACATGGTATGTAAATGCCATACGCCATCGCGGCGGATGCGTTGGTGCATCAGCAGTGGGAACATTTCTTTAATGTCATACGCCATCGCGGCGATATAGGTGTTGCATCCCGCCAAGTGGGACATTGGACAATTCGGGGGTACCTTACATTGTGGTCTGGAATTGGTGCATCCGTCAAATGATTTCATTCGGTATATCGATTCAATTCAAGATGTCAGGAATTGACCAATTCGTTTACAATTCGATTTATCATTCACATTCATTCGGTTTTCAAATATCATATTTCAATTCCACATACTCACTTTCGTATTATCTTTTCAAAGATAATATAATCATATACATTTCATATACTCCATTCACGTACTCATTTCATATATACTCATTCATGCCTCATTTCATATTTAATTGGTAAACTACCAAAATACTTGAAATCAGAATAGTTAAACTCATGTAAAGTTCTCGGATCTAGTTTCCTTCTCTTGATCACAGTCTAAGTTAAGCGTTATCACCTTCCTAGTCAATAAAAATCACGCCACTTTAGTGGATAAGCAATTATCATATCTTTAATGAATGACAATTTATCTTTGTTAGCGGTTTTGGGTTAGACATAGGTTTGCCAGCGAACTACGCTTTGGCGCGGTGATCATTTTCGCTAGCTTATCCTATTTGAACCCC